>JBBCBC010000020.1:32332140-32454595 GCA_037126765.1 Stenogyne calaminthoides | reverse complement strand
GCTTTGTAATTATCCTAGAATCCAATCAGAGAAAGACTAACTAGTACATGAAATAGATTATAAATTAACACAAATAAATATTCACTTAGGAAACCGTTTGTTTTAGTGATATGGGATTAGAAAGGGGTATGAAATTATGTGATATATTTAATTTTTTTCACATGTTTGTTAAAATGTATTACTAACATAAGAATTCAAGAAATAGTTCTTGATATTAGCAATATCACATAGGAGGTGGTATGGATAATCCAATCAAAATATGAAAATTAGAGTACGGCTTTTCGCCAAAGGAAAAATGATCAATAATAATAAACACGTGAAAATGAAAGGAAACAAATTTTTTTATCCTTCTTTTCCCCTTTTTTTTTTTCCTAGATAACAAATGGGCTTTTATTTCAAAATGTTAAAAGTATCATATCCAAATTATGCATAGTCTCTTCAGTAAAATAAATGCCGTATGAAATGTATCATCGGTAATTTCATGTGAAAGAACGATGTTATATAAAATTATCTATATTTTCATCTCAATTTAAATATTTATTCACGATTTTTTTTAACATACTTCAAGATTTTTTACCATTTTACCTAAAAGTATTATCAAATTCAAAATTGATTTTTGATATGCTTCATTTTAGCGCAATTTTTTTTTTCTAATTCCAGATCTAGCTCAAGTTATGTGTAATTTGAGCTCATCTTTTGCATTTGTTATTTATAAATTTAAATTGTCTCAATTAAAACGATCTTAGTTTTTATTAGAGTAATACTTAAGACAAAAACTCATATGCAGAGCCGGTCCTAAAATGGTGCCCCACCCCAGACGAGAGCCTCAATTTTTATTTTTTAATTATATATTTAGATTTTATATATATATTATTATGTTGTGAAATGTTTCAATGATTTATTCAGTTAAATTGGTGTTTGATAGGTGATAATTTTTTTTGTTTTAGGATAGTTACATGTTCAAACCTTCAAAACTTCAGTTTATTTTAATATGAGATGACATAAGACAGTTTTATACATGAGCCTTCCAAGCATTAGTTTATTTCAATATTAGATCGGCTCTGCTCATATGAGACGGTATGACACGGTTTTTTATGTAAGACGGGGTACAGATTAATTCAAACCAACATTCACCCATTTTAAAAGTATTAAAGCGTTATGTCCAAATTATACTCCATGATGATACTGTCTCGTCTCAGGTAAACATGTCTCAAAACAAAAATGAACAATTGGGCTAAAAGACTGCAATTATTATAATTGTGATGGAACGACTTGTAGCATAGATGGTTTACGTGGCCCAATATGTGCCTAGCGACAGGTGGGTGTTAAATCGGATGCCAATCTATTTCTTAATACGATCTGTTTGTTGGTCTCATAACTTTCATGTAATCTATTTTTAAATGAGTAGGTATGAGATTATTAATACTATTTCATATATAGGATAATAGGTATGAGATTATTAATATTAAATAGGATGGGAAAAAGTTTGTTAGTCCCATAACTTTCATGTAATCTATTTTTCGTTTAAAAAAAATTAATTATTCAATTTTGATCTTATAACTATTTTGATTGTCCAATTTTGATCTTTTTTTTTTTTGGAAAATAAAAAATTACGTCATTTCGGTTACACACGTGCAAATCACGTGCCGGTTAAAATTGGTGGTTTCCGACTTTGTAGTTGGCGTTGCGCTATCTGTTACGAAAAAAATCATTTTATCTGCAACTTAGAAATAATTTTCCTGCCCTCTAATTTTTCAGAAAAATGAATTTTTATTGTAACAGTTAGCGTCCACGTTAACTACGAGCTTGAAAACCCCCAATTTTAATAGACACGTGACTTGCGCATAATAAAAAACGACAAAATTTTCTATTTTTCGGCTAAAATGGGACAAAAATTGGACAAACGAGATAGTTATGGGACCGAAATTTGATAGCTAATTTTTTTGGGATGAAAAACGAGTTACAGAAAAGTAATGGGTCCAAACCCCTTTTTTCTAAAATAGGATTAAGTGGGTGTTCACTGTTAACAAAGAACAAATTTGAATTAAATTAAATTATATTATTTTAACAGATGAAATGAATTTTAAATATTATTAATGATAATTTAATATTTATCTTTAAATTATTTGGAATGAACGGTTGGTCGTATTTTAATATTTTTTAATGATCATATAATTTGTCTCATTCGTAGTAAAGTCAATGATTTCGCTCATCTGTTTGTTAGGGTGTGAGTCATTCATAAGTTTTTATTATTGGATTTGGATCAAGCTTCCAATGGTTATGAATTTATGGATGACTATTTTTATATTTAATTTATTAGAAATTCTTTTGTTAAAAATAAATATTAGAAAAGAAACATAAACATAAACTGTAGAAATTGTCCTTTTATCTTTAATTTTCTGTTTCTCACAATAATTAAAAGTTGGTGGAGTGTATCATCCACACATTACAAAAATCTAGTTAGTCTTGAGCATTATACATTACAAAACTATCGTAGGACTATCTATTTTATTTATTTATTATATGGGAAATAACTTCATCCTATATGTGCATGGTTCGGTAGAGACACATATCATGTTACCTAATGAGCTAGTCTCTAGCTCATGCGCACTTTGATATCTTGGAAAATCAGTCATACACTATCTAGAAAATAAATAAGAAAATAATTGCATAATGCTTATTATGATATACAAAATTATGAATTCATTAAGACTCCATTTGAATAGGGAGAATTTGAAATGAATGGATTTGAAAAATAATGAATGTAAAAGTGCATATATTTTAAATTATGAATTGTCAAGAGATGAGAGAGAAGAGAAGAGATTGAGGGGGGGAGAGAGGAAAGGGGGAGAGAGAAGGGAATTTCAAGTGACTAGGTTTTGATGATTTGAAATTCCTCCATTTTAAACTAAACTCTCAAATCTAAGTATTTGTAAATGAGTAGGTCTAGTGTGAAAATTTTCATGTATGAAAAATTATAAAACCGTCATAAATCATGACATATTCGGGCCGGGTGAACCATGAACCACTCGGGCCGAGTGAACCATGAATCACTCGACTTTGTCTTACCTTCACCATATACATAATTTGTTTGTAAATAAAAAAAAATTCATGTATGCAAATTTTCAAACTAGACTTTGTCTTTGTAAATCAATTGGAGATAGTGTAATTTGTGTGTGAAATCCATGGATTTCAAATTCATCCATCCAAATAGAGTCTAATGTTATGTTTATTTTGGGATTAGGTACGCGTGAGAAGTTATAATTTTGAAGTCCTATAAATATAAAAACGCAAACTCTCCTATGAAATTTGTTCAAACTATAAAATTAATATGATTACACTTATCAACTGATATTATTAGCATTTAATGCTATGATATCAATTAGTAAGTGTAGTAGAATAAGTTGATAAGTGTTATGGTATTAATTTATAAGTGTAATGGTATAAATTTCATACTATGAACAATTAATTTCACCCCACACCTACTCATTTAAAAATCATGATGAATAATAAAAATTATGCATTTATTTTTAAATTTTCATAAGTTTTAAATTTTATTTTATGTCAAGTTAATATTTAATAGTGATTTTGATATTGTATTATTACATTATACTAGATGATAGAAAAATAATGATATGGTTGCATTATTTTTTGTAAAAATTGATGCGTAAATGTACTTTATAGACATGAATGTGGAAATTGAATTTTAAATCTCAAATTAAAATATGATGTGGATTGCAAAATTCTAAATTCATCTCTACTAAGTTCAAACTAAACTTAGCTTCAAGATTTCGAATGTAAGCTCCACGCTATTTTATTGAAACCTGTTTTAATGTCTTGATAGTTTTTTATGTAATTGACATCATTTTCAGTTAGAGACTTGATTTTGTATTTATAGTTGAAATTCAAATTTGTGTATGATGGAAAGGATTAATTTGGCCTTCACCAATTTGGGCATCATACGATTTCATTTTGTAATGATCAAATGTGAAGTGAAGAATGGTCAAATGGGTCATTCAAGTCATAAGTGGTTTGATAAGTTAACCGGTTCAATACTCTAAGAATTGGCAGCGTGTGATGAATGACTGGTCGAGCTTTTTGACAAAAAAAAATCGTCCATAGCGCTTATAACGAAATTGAGTTGTTGGCTTCCCTGCGCTCGGGATTAAAGCTTGGGAATTCAGGTTTATGTGCGATTCATTCTTATTAATTGGGTTGGGGGTTTGTTTAGCCTATATTCATACTTCATATCTTGTGAGTTACGTTCATGGATTATTTACGGTTTCATCATCTAAGCTAGAAATTAGGTTCTTGAGTGTGAGTGAGAATCTGGTTCGTTTCTAGGGAATTGGTGAGTGAAACTTGTAATTATTTGCGTGATTGATAGTGGAGAAGTGCCCTGATCCCGTGGATGTAGGCAATTGCACTGAACGATGTAAATGTTGTGTTTGCCCAATTTCGATTTCGTTTTTGTTATCTTCTTTCGATTGGCTTCTAGTTTTGATTTGTTGTTTATCCGATCTTGTGAATCGAGCAATAGGATTAACAAGTGGAGCCGAATCTAAAAAAAAAGCGGATGGGTAAATTTCATCGATGAAGTTAGATGTTGAGAAGTTTACTGCAAGAATGATTTTGGGCTTTGGAAAGTCAAGATGAAGGTACTCTTGACTCAGCACTCTTTGGCAAATGCATTGAAGACTGCAGATCAATGACCCACATTATCTTCAACAAATGCTGCAGAAAATCAGATCAAGAAGAACGAAATTCTAGAGAAGGCTCATAGTGTCATCATCTTATGCTTTGGACATAAACCTCTGAGGGAGGTTGTGAAGGAGAAAACTGTTGTAGATTTGTGGAAAAAATGGAGGAGTTTTATCAAGCAAAAATTTCTTGTTAGTGTTAGTGTCCTAGACAATCCATTGTAAGGACATAATGATCAGATAATATTCGGTGTTGGTTTAATATTATTATTTGTTTATTGTTAAATACATGGTGTTGGGATATTTTAGTTTTGATGAATTATGTCAAAACATTATCAACTTGTGTTATTCAAGCTAATTTACAGATAACGTTCGGGGAACGAAAAGAACAAGTTGAGGGGAACTCACGAAATCGGAAGAAGATGATCGAGATCGCATTTAGGTCAGCAGACGAGACCGATTGAGATCGATGAGTAAGATGAGTTCGAGTTAAGCACCGAAATGAAAGCAAAATTATAATTGAAGAAAAAGCTAAGCCAAAGAAATCGGAAGGAGAGAGTCGGTGATCGATACCCCGAATAAAACATGTTTGAGATGACCGGAAATGCGAGCCGATTCGGTGATCGGAAAGAAAGCGATCAAGCCGATCGTGAAAGAAACCCGACGAAGATCATAAGAGAAGGTTGCGGAAAAAAGGAAGTAGATGAGACCGATCAAGATCGACGTGATCGAGATCGATATGATAACCGATATGCTAACTGATAATCTTGATGCTATCCTCGATATGTTGACGGAAAGATGTGTTGATCCGATCCCGGTCGAGGCCGTCCGATCGAGCAAGAAGAATTATAGAGTCAAGTGATTTTGGTCGAGGGCTTATAAAAGTGACCGAGGGTCGGATGTTCGAAGTCAAGAATCAACCCGCCACTCGAGGTCAAGATGTCGAAGTAAGAACCGAACTCGGTCCACTGTGTCGATATGTCCGATCGACAAGGTCAGCCAAGAGAAGAATGTTGACCGAGAAACCTGAGACTCAGAGAACCTGGGGACAGATATGAAGAATCCTCAAGACTTCTTAAGTTCCTCAAGACTCAAGAATCTCAAGACTCGGTTGTTCAAGACTCGTAAGAATCTCAAGACTCGTAACCCTCAAGACTGTAAGATCCTTAAGAATATATTATTAGATTCGGTGGCGTGGACAATGAGAGGAAGACAACCGTTCTTAAAAAGCAAAAAAAAAATAATTGAATAGTATGAATTTGAATGTGATTCTCTCCAACGGTAACATTGAAATCCACACTATAAATACAAGGTCTTTCATCATTCTAAAGTGTGGAGTGTGTGGAGAATGTGGAAAAAGATGCTACAGAGCTAAGAGCCATATACTCAAGCATTCCCACCATAGAACACAAGTCTGTAGATATACAAATATGTTCAAGAGTGTTCTTAAACCCAATCTAAGCAATCCACGATATATCCTAAGCTTAGAGAGATTTTCCCAACCTTAGCATTGAGGCTAAACAAATGTACGAGAAAATCTCAACCTAGTTGGAGACACCAACCAAACCCAAACCCTATTGTTAGGTAGTTTGTGTGATTGTTGGAGTTGTAAAGAGTGAGTAAAGTCAGCAGAGTAGTCGATGTAAAAACTCTAGAGAAGAAGTGAGTAAACTATCTTGGATAGTCAGAAAGGTTGTGTGTGTTTGAGTAAGTAAGCTGCAGGTAGTCAGCCAGAAAACTCAAATGTAGAAGAAGTGAGTAAGCTACAGTGAGTTAGCCTGAAAGCTTGTAGGCGATCCCGTGAAGGATGATAAGTCCCGATTGAAGGAATTTCCCTAGGAACAGGGAGAGTGGATGTAGGAGCTTGAGTCTCCGAACCACTATACTTTGTTGTGTTCTTTATTGCTTTATGTTCTTATCTTGTCATATGCATTTGGTTATAAGCAAAACACAACACATGGACTTAAAAAGCAAAAATCTGGAATCACTCTGCCCTAACCCCTGTTTTATATGCATTATATGTTTTTTTTCCGCATTTCATAGGTTTTTCACCGGGACAAACACATGGTCTTGCACTTATTAGAATATTATATTTGATTGTTTGCATTTGTTCTTATCTGTGTTCCCTTGAGTCACTACTGTCATTGAGTGTGTGAGAACTCAGATGACTTAAGCGTGATTCTCAAATAGCCACAATCGAGGATCATCAGAATGGGATATTGATGATGTAATGGAGATTGGTGTGGGATCTGCATCATACTCTTAGAGAGTGTAGTAAGATCTAACTTACTACGAGATACTAGGTATCTCATGATGGATGCACAAATACCTTAGAGGGTATTGGTATACCCATCCGAGAAACTGTTTGATGTAGTTCTAGTATATGTGTCTACGGATGTCTCGGTTAGTGGGAGAGATGCGATACTCCTTTGACTTGAGGTCAATACGCACAACATGTGTGGAGTGATGAACTTTGACCATGACCGACACTTGCACCCTTCCATGGGTAGATATGGCTTGAATTGAGTTCATCACGAAGTGCATGTGCGTGGTAGTTGAGCCAAGAAAAGGATTCATTCCTCAAAGTGGATTTAGAGAGAATACTCATCTTCTCATCATAATTGGATCAAAGTCATTGGTCAATGCACGTCAACTTAGACTTTATGACCAAGCGTGACACGAATGATCAATTAGTGATTAGAGATAAATTGATTTAGTTATTTGAATAGACACTTCATCATGTTCAAGACTAATCGAGTATTCGTGAATGAAAGGTGGAAATCACAATATCCCATATTACAGTTACGGGTAGTTGCACGTTCTCGCAACGCACCTCAAATATTGAGAATGTCTGATTTATTATCTAGGGTCCAATTAAGACCGTTAGTTTGACTAATCGTTCTATATATGAGAGCCTATGGGTCACACAACAAGTAGTTCTCTTTTACAGATTATAGTTGGTTGATTAAATGTTAAATTGGATTTAATATTTAATTTATGGAGAATTAATTAATAATGGATTAATTTGGATTTGATTAAATAGGAATTCCCAATAATAATATATGGAATATTATTGTATGATTTAATATATATGGAAATAAATCGTAGAGATTTGACATATATGGAAATTAAATCCGTAGAGATTTTATATGTAGAAAATAAATCTAAGAGATTTATTCAAATAAAGATTAGGGATTTTATTTCCTAATCAGGTTAGCTTATTATTTAAGACGGGTCTCTCCTATATATATGAGCTCTTGGGAATCCATAAAACGGTTGTTCAAATTCTCTCCATAAAATATAGAGTTAGAATTTTCCTAGCAAATTCATCTCGAGATTCAACGTTGGCAAATTTGTGCAAGTCTGTGAACGGTGATTACGTGGCTACAATAGTTGAAATCTGCTCTTGAATTACTGTAAGATTTCTTGTTATGTTTATTCATAATCATTTATGCAATTATATGTTCGTTGTTGGTGAACTGTTTAATTCCGCTGCGCATGTATTACGTGTTTACGTACCTCTAAATTCCAACAGTGGTATCAGAGCTTCAGGCTCTTGTTTTTAATTGCATATTAAAACTGGTTTTAATTTAAAAAAAATTAAAACCTGGGGCACGGTTTTTTGGACAAAAACCGCACCCCCTTTGTTATTTTATTTGGTCGCTCGGCTTCGTCCCCTTCATCCCAAAATTAGGGTTTCCCCTTTGGGGATTTGCCGCTGCACTGCATGTCTCACCCCCTTCGATCGGCGGTGCTACGCCGCATCGGCGCCTAGCGACGCGTGCGGAAGCCCGCAGTGCGAATCGCGACTCCACTCTTCTGCGATTCATCTTCGAGATGATTGTCGTTCTGCCTCTTTTCACGGCGGTGCACCTGTTCTGGAAAGTATGCTTTTTACTTTGTACAACCAAACTGGATTTCTTATTTATTTACTTAAATAAATTATTTATCACTGTTGCATTAAATATGATTGAATGTTATATATATTTACTGCATACCTGTTCAATAAATAGTACGTGTTACATTGTAGTTAATTTGGTGATACCAGGTCACGGAAGATCAAATTAACAGTTCCTCGTAACTAAGTACAAATTCACAACCTAGATGGAAATGAACAATCCATCGTGAAAGGTTGAAGTGTAAAGCTCATATTGGCTTGTCTTGACCAAGAGATTACACTAGTGCATTATGATGTGTTGAATAGGACCTACAGGAGGATAAATTCTTCAGCACTCAATATAGAAGAATTAGACCTCAGTGGTTCGTTATTTCTTAATCTCCATTCCTTAAATAGGATCGTGTGAAATTAATAACTATTGTTTTAACTTATGATGGGAAGAGAATCAACGTGATTTGATACCTTATATCTTGGGCAATATTATTAGTTACACGAAGATTGCTAAGATTTAATACGGAGAATCGTGTGCAAGTATGGCTTGCTTGATTTGTTCCCTTGGTGGGCTCAGAAGCTTTATCATACCAAATTTTGAAAGTGGAAATTTATTTCCGGTATGGATAATAATGTTGAGTTGTCTTTACTCCAAGGACAAAGATATTAATTAATATAAAGCTTGTTCAGTAGCTTAATTAATTAGTGGACTGGATAATCTTAAACACGAAAAATAATAACCGGGAGCCATATTATTGTGAAGTCGTAATATGGGTTAAGATGGATAGTTTAATATTAATTTTATAGTAGAATAAATTAATATTAACGGGCTTGAATAATATTTGGCTTAATATTAGAGATTCATAGCCCATTGGAGGTCCGATCTTAATTCTCCTAAAGGCCCCTCAAATAGCCCAAATTAAAGTCCAATTAATGAAAAAGAGAAGAAAATATTATTGCCTATTTTTCCTAATATTTTTCGAAAATTATGAGTGGGAGAGAGAAAAGATTTTCTTGATTTTCTTGGAATGATTTTATGGAATAAGTATTCTTGAGATACAAGTTTATCCCATAAATTCAAGAAAGGTAAAAGGTATTATTCCTTCCCTACACATAATGATATTTTCGAAAATTATGACTAATAAGGAGAAGAAAATTTTGTTGGGAGATATTTTGGGAAATAGAATATATTGGATATATTCAAGATTGTATCTTGAGGAAGAAGCAAAGAAATTTCCCAAAGACCCAACTAGGTCAAATTTTTGTCCCCCCTAGTCCTATAAATAGGGGATGAATTTTTCATCCCCAATGCAATTCCACGTGTTGGAAAAATTAGAAATCCACAAAGGTGGTGGCAAGTACTTTTAGTTTTCTCCTTTATTAAAATCGTTCGTGAGAATCCTCCCGCCGGATTACGTTCGTGGACTTGGGACATATTTAAAAAGTCACTTTGGGTTGATCCATCGTCTCAGCGGTTGTCTCTACAAGAGGTATGTAATCTCGTAACTCCTAGATTCCGCATGTTTAGTATTTACGTGAATTACGTGTACGCATGATGTTGTTGCTTATTTAAATATTATGTTGAATTAATTTAGGATTGATTCATGTTAGTAATTAATTGAATAATTTAAATATGTTTTTAAATACACCTCGAATAGATCCGGGCACCCCGTATTTCCCAACAGTGCCTCCCTCTGTTTTGGCTCGTTTCGCGGCAGTACGCCGCCGATTCGTTCTGATTTAGGATTTCCGTTGCTTGGGTGTCTTCAAGGCTTGACCGGTGTGTCCATCTCGATGCGTCTCAAGGTGGCGTGCCACCGGAATCGAGGCGAATCAGTGGCGACGCACTGCCGACTCGATCGTCTTCCTCGTCTCGCTCTGGTTTCGAACCAGTTCGATTAAGGGGCCGCAGCTCCGTGCGCGCCCCTCCCGCTACACTCTCGTTCACGGCAGCGAGTCGCCCGCACGCGAAGAGCAGCTACGGCGACTCGTGCCTACTCGAGCGGTCGAGCTCGTCGCATCGCTTCGCCTGTTTCTGTCACCCCTATTTTTCGAACATGAATCTGGACAACTTTGATTTTGGTTCCTGGTTCGATTTAATGGGATCAATTAATTAGATTGATTGTGATGAAACTGATATTCTGGAATTTGGATGATTTGGGTGTTTCGGTTTTTCAGATTGGATTCGATTTGGAAGGGTGATGATGTAGGAGGGCTGTTTTGCAAATTCGATTTGAGACAGGCCCTCCCGTGCAAATTTCAAAAATTGCACCTGAGCCCCCGAAAATAAAATAATTAAAATTTAAATTTTTGGAATTTTATTAGATTTGATTCTGAAATTAAAATTGGTTGGACCAAGACGATTAATTGGATTAATCATATTTAATAATCTTAAAATTGAATTTTTAAATGAATTTAAAATTTGATTTTGTAAAAGGATTTATTAAAACCCACTATTAACTTGTTTACTCGTTTAAATTAGTTAACGCAATTTAAGTCCGCATTATAACTGTTTGAGTAGGCGGCGCCCAATATTTGTCGGACCGTATTAAATGTTTGGGTAGACGACGCCCAAATATTTGTTAGTCCGTATATGTCATGTTTGGGTAGGCGGCGCCCGTAATTGCTCAAATGTGACTTAGATATCATGATGGATCTCGATTAAGCAATTAATACCCCGCCTTTAAAAATGTTCCTCGCCAAAATATGGTTTTCTCATTAATTTGATAAGATGTCTTCCATCAAAGTTAAAAGTAAACCGGATATTTTGTTCCAATGAGTACTTAAAGACCCTCGTCTTTTGCTCGAATCTACATCTAACGGGACTTTTATAGGGACATGTAATGTCACCGCTTGATGGTTGTAAACCAACTTAACTTTGTTTCGCTAGCCCTCGCGGGGAACAAAGGGTAAGGGACATCAGTCGAACTAGGTTCGATAAACTAGGAATTGCAGTTTTGCAATTGGTTTGGAGACTTACCAGTTATACTATTGTAATGATCAGCCCTCGCTGGGATTATGATAGTAGTAATGTGGATCCTAGTCCATTATGATTTATGTTAGATATAAATTCGTACTTTTCCGATGAGGTCGTTAAGTATGTGAAAATAATGGAAACAAAATAAATTTAAAGGCCATATTTATTTTGATTGCTGAATATTGATCATAGGAATTATGTGTTTTAATTCCCATTTTATTTTATTTCTCTAGGATTGTTGAAATGAGTAACTTGTCATTGAGAAACATTTTGGAAACGAACAAATTGGTTGGGCCAAACTTTCTCGACTGGCATCGAAATGTTCGTTTGGTGCTCAGACAAGAAAAGATTGAGTACGTGTTGGACACGTAAATCCCTGCTACCCCGGAGACTGGTACTGAAGAGGCTGAGGAGTTTTATGCCACAGCTCAGAAGAAGCATCAAGAGGATGTTTCCCAGGCTCAGTGTGTTATGCTACTCGGGATGACTTCCGGATTGCAAAGGTAGAATGAGAAGGTGCTTCCCTTCGAGATGATCAAGCATCTGAAGGATCTCTTTGATTCTGAATCTCGTTCCGAGATTTATGAAGTGATGAGAGATCTGTTTAGGTGTCGATTGTCGGAGGGAGGGAAGGTTTCTCCTCATGTGTTAAAGATGATTGGGCAAATCGAGAAACTTGGTCGTCTGGGCATTGACCTCAAGACCAATGTTGTTGTTTATACCATCCTTCAGTCACTTCTCAATTCATATTCGAGTTTCGTAGTAAACTTTAAATTGAATAAGACGAAATCGACTATGCCCGAGCTGCATAACATGCTAAAGACCTTTGAGTCTTCCACTACTAAGGAAAATCTCGTGCTCATGGTGAGTGCCTCTACTTCTTCTACTCCGAAAGGAAAGAAGAAGCGAAGGGGCAAGGCAAAGAAAGGCTCCAAGCCAAGCTTCCTTAAGCCCAAAGGTGGAATTCAAAAGAGGGAGAGGGTGGACAAGGATGTATGCCTCCACTGCAAGCAAAAGGGGCATTGGAAGAAGGACTGCAAGGTTCTAGCAGCTGAAAAGAAGACACAAGGTGTCTCAGCCACTGGAACATGTATGTTTGTGTTGGTCCCGGTGCAAACGAGTCTTACACGTGTATGGGGGGGGAATACACGTGTTCAGTGTTTTTAAAACTTTTCTTTTACTGAGGTCAGCTTGGGTCAGATAATCCTGAAGATTAGGTCCCGAGAAGCACAAATCACTCGAGTCAAAGTCTACCGAGATAAAGGTGATCCGAAGCCGCTTTGTAAACCTCGAGATAATCCCAACCGAAGTCCCGAGTTTTCAGAGATCCTCGAGTTGCTTGGATCGGATAACTAACTTATGAACCCTCATAAAGAGTAAGTCGGTTTGGTAACTATCCATTTCTAGCTACTACTCGGACAAAGGAATGGTTGGCCCTTTAGTTTATACTCGTTTTAAGCTTTCTTTGAAAAAACCTTCCTTTAATGGAATAGTGATTAGGCCGTGATTCAATTACATGCAACTTCCAATTGGATTGATTCCAACTGAAATATCGGTGAAAATATGCTTTCAAACTCAAAGATGCAAACGATTAACACGATAATAAAATCAATAAACAACACGGCAGGTTTATAGTGGTTCGAGACTCAAGCTCCTACGTCCACTCTCTCGATCCTCGAGAGAAATTCACTAATCACTTCCTAAGCTTTTCGACTACCTCGCGTAGTTTACTTTACTCAACTCGGCCCGAGCTTTTCTCGACTACTCCACGAGTTTACTTACTCAACCCGACCTTGAGCTTTCGACTACCTCCGTAGTTTACTTTACTCAAACACAAACAAGCTTTCGGACTACCTCATGAGCTTACTAACTTCTCCTCTAGAGCTTTCGACTACTACTCGCGTAGTTTACTAACTCTTTACAACTCTTCTCACCAACAAACACACTCCAACTACCTTCTCAAGGGTTTGGGGTTTCTCGGTTGGTTTCCAACTAGGATGAGATATCCTTTACAATGAAGTACAATGCAAAGGCTAGGATATCTCGACTAAGATTCGGATATGTCTTATCAAGCTAGGCTTAGTTTAGTGAGCTCTCTTCAATATAAAAGCACTTGGGAAATTCTTGGGTTTCGAAAAGTGCTTCAACTTTCATGATAATAAGTTTGAGCTCTTGAGTTGCTTACAAATTTCCCTTAACCTTACAATGTAGAGGGTCACAAGTATTTATAGGCACACACCAAGGTCACTCTTGAAAAACTATCCGTTGGAGGAGATAGCTTCGTGAGTTTCCTCTTATGGTGTGTGAGGAACGACTATATTTAGGGTTTGAAACTCCCTAACACGTTTTAGGCAATAGCCTTTCATGTAGCCGGTCTTCACTTTTTGCGATGCGGAACTTTTGTACCCGACATCTTTTCAGTGAATTTCATTTTGTCGATTGTCGATGGTACGATGTTGTCTTCCTCTTTTTTACTTTTGTCTCCAGTTAAAGGTAGACACCTTCAACGGCTCTTTTGGTTACAAACTCTGAGTTGATATAACCTTAACAACACTCTGACTTAGTTCCTTTTATCTACATTTGAATGTTTTGGCAAATATCTATTCTTCTAAGGAATCGCGATTTTCTCAGTATTGCTTCCTTCAGATAGATATATTCAGTGCCTCGGAACATTCCGGGTTTATCTTGAGCATTGATTACATTCTCGAGTCTTGATTAATTCTTGTGCCTTGATATTCTTGATCTTGATTCTTGATCTTGTCTTGAGTCTTACGAGTCTTGTGGTCTTCGAGTCTTGGCGTCTTCCTTCGAGTCTTCTTCGAGTCTTCAGAGTCTTCAGAGTCTTCACAGATATACTGACTGATATACTGAATCTTCATGCCGAGTCGTCAGTTCCTCAGTTTCATCTTGAGTCTTGATATCTCGGTTTCTTAATTGAGTCTTGATATCTCGGTTTCTTCGAGTCTTGATTCTCGATTTCATATCGAGTCTTGAAAACTTCGTTTTCATATTGAATCTTGATTTCTTAAAACATCCGAAGTTCTTGAATCTTGAGGATCCTAATCTGATCTATATCCGCTGACTATACATTTTGCAGATATCATCCTGAATACTATAAAACTGAATCCTGACTCAACTATCAAGATTATCCTGAACATGTCATACTCAGGGGTTTTGGGATCTAATCAAAATCATATATCTTTATTAAATTCATCTCCCAACAGTTTGTTATTGAGATAAACATGTCCACAAATGATACTAACTGTTGGGTATTAAATACCGGTTGTGGCTCACACATTTGTACAAATGTGCAAGGTCTCAAGGATAGCAGGGCAGTTAGGCCGGGTGAAGTCGCTTTACATGTTGAGAATGGAGCAAGAGTTGCTGCTGAACGTGTTGGCGTTTACGTTTTAGATTTACCCTCTGGTTTTAGACTTGAACATAATAATTGTTATTTTGTTCCTTCTATTACCCGCAACATTATTTATATTCCGATGTTGGATATTGAAGGTTTTTCCTTCCATTTTGCAAACAATAATTATTATTTTTCGCTTAATGGTGATGTGTATGGAAATGCTCCTTTATCTAATGGTTTATATTTGTTGCATTGTGGACATAGCATTCTTAATATACAAAATAAAAGACTCAAACTTAGTATTCATGAAAACTTGACTTACTTGTGGCACTGTAGACTTGGTCATGCAAATGAGAAAAGAATCACAAGGCTAAGAAAGTTGGACTACTTAGCCCCATTCGACTTTGAGTCTTATGGAAACTGTGAATCTTGTCTTAAGGGCAAAATGATCAACAAACCCTTTTCTGGGAAAGGGGTTCGTGCCAAAGAAGTTCTAGAGTTGATCCATAGTGATGTTTGTGGACCATTGCCCACTCTAGCTAGGGGTCACTTCGGCTACTTCATAACTTTCACTGATGATTTCTCTAGGTTTGGGTATATGTATCTGATGAAACACAAATCCGAATCTTTTGAGAAGTTCAAAGAGTATAAAGCTAAAGTAGAGAAGCATCTTGGTAAGAGTATTAAGACTCTTCGATCAGATCGAGGAGGAGAATATCTTAGCCATGAATTCACTGATTATCTAAAGTTGCATGGAATCCAATCACAATGGACTCCTCCCGGCACACCCCAAATGAATGGAGTGTCCGAGAGGAGAAATCGAACCTTGTTGGACATGGTAAGGTCCATGATGAGCTTTTCCTCTCTTCCAACATTCTTATGGGGATATGCACTCCAAACCTCAATCTACATTCTGAATATGATTCCATTCAAATCAGTTGAGCATACGCCATACGAGCTATGGCATGGCAAGAAACCAAATTTCTCTCACATGAGAACGTGGGGTTGCCCCACGTTTGTGAAGAAAATACTCACTGATAAGTTGGAATCAAAAGGTGAAAAGAGTTAATTTGTGGGATATCCTAAGGAAACTAGAGGATATTATTTCTATCTCCCTGAGAAACAAACAGTGATTGTTTCTAGGCAGGCCAAATTCCTTGAAGAAGACTACGTCTTCAAGGAACAAGGCCGTAAGACGATGGAACTTGAAGAAATTCAAGAACCACAAATTAACAAGGAGACCGATGTCTTGTCAAAGCAACATGACAAAGAATCAGTGGGAGCATTCAGCAGCTCACATGGTGGATGTTTATCACTAAGTGATCCTCTTTCAGCCAGTGGGAGCGTAATTAGAGTTGCACTGCCCGAGCAACGAACTCCAAGAAGGCTGAATGAGAACAACATAGTTCAAACTCCCGCCCAAGAGGCATCCGAAAGTGTTCAAGGAGCATCCAGAAGTGTCGCTCTTGAGGCCTCCCCGGTCGACGATGAAATCGCTGCACCATAAAATTTTCACGATCAGAATGTGCAGCCTGAACAACCACAACTCTGTAAGTCCACTAGAGTTCGTAATCCACCCACTAGATATTATGGCTTCCTCGTAGAGGAGCATGATAACGTGGAGATCCCGGATAAAGACGAACCTAGAACTTACACTGAGGCAACATTAGATGTTGACTCAAATAAGTGGCATGAAGCCATGAAATCCGAGATGGACTCGATGTACATCAATCAAGTTTAGGACTTGGTTGAACTGCCGAAAGGGGTTAGACCTATAGGTTGCAAATGGGTCTTCAAGCGCAAGACTGATGCAAATGACAAAGTACAAACCTACAAGGTTAGGTTGGTGGCGAAAGGTTATAGTCAACGCGAAGGTATTGACTACGACAAGATTTTCTCACCGGTTGCTAAAATCAAGTCCATTTTGAATTTTACTTGCGGTAGCAGCACATCTAGATTATGAAATTTGGCAGGTGGACATCAAAGCAGATTTCCTAAATGGCAACATTGATAAGGAAGTGTTTATGACTCAGCCTGAAGGTTTTACATCAAAGCCAAAATCTAATCTTGTGTGCAAGCTTAAACGATCCATTAATGGATTGAAGCAAGCATCTAGGAGTTGGAATATCCATTTTGATGAGGCTGTCAAATCATTTGACTTCATCAGAAACTTGGAAGATCCGTGCATCTATCAAAAATGCAATGGGAAGAATATTGTCTTCATAGTTGTGTATGTCGATGACATACTCATTATGGTAAACAATATCCCACTCATGCAGTCCGTGAAAGAATGGTTGTCAAAGACCTTCATGGTGAAGGATCTTGGTAAAGCCTGCTACATCTTAGGGATCAAGATCCATAGGGATAGATCCAAGAAGATGTTGGGGCTGTCACAGTCCACCTATGTAAACAAGGTGTTGAAGCGATTTGCGATGGAGAACTCTAAGAGAGGTTCTATGCCGGCATGTCATGGGATAAAGTTGTCTAAGAAGGATTATCCTTCTACAGACTCTGATATCCAGCGCATGAAGGATATACCATATGCATCTGCAATTGGATCCATCATGTATGCCATGACCTGCACTAGTTGGACTAGTTCCAAACAAGATACTACCACGGATTCGACAACCGAAGTTGAGTACGTTGTTGCGGAAGAAGCTGCCAAGGAAGCTGTCTAGATAAAACAGTTCTTAAGTGAACTAGGGGTAGTTTCGAGTGCCAGCAGTTCAATAAAGTTGTATTGTGACAACACTGGTGCGGTTGCGCAAGCTAAGGAACCGAGATCCAATAATAGAAACAAGCATGTACCGAGGCGTTATCACTTGATAAGAGAGATAATCACTAGAGGAGAGATAGAGTTAGAACGTATACCCACGGAAGATAATCTAGCTTATCCTTTCACCAAGGCTTTGAGTGTTCATGTACACACTAGACATTTGATGGTCTAGGGGTTAGACATGTAGGTGATTGACTCTAGTTCAAGAGGGAGATTGTTAGTGTTAGTGTCCTAGAGACAATCCATTGTAAGGACATAATGCTCAGTTAATATTCAGTGTTGGTTTAATATTATTATTTATTTAATATTAAATACATGGCGTTTCACTTATTAGAATATTATGTTTGATTGTTTGCATTTGTTCTTATCTGTGTTCCCTTGAGCCACTAGTGTCATTGAGTGTGTGAGAACTCAGATGACTTAAGTGTGATTCTCAAATAGCCCCAATCGAGGATCATCAAGAATGGGATATTGATGATGCAATGGAGATTGGTGTGCGATCTGCATCATACTCTTAGAGAGTATAGTAAGATCTCACTTACTACGAGATACTAGGTATCTCATGATGGATGCACAAATACCTTAGAGGGTATTGGTATACCCATCCGAGAAACCGTTTGATGTAGTTCCACTATATGTGTCTACGGATGTCTCGGTTAGTGGGAGCGATGTGAAACTCCTTTGACTTGAGGTCAATACGCACGACATGTGTGGAGTGATGAACTTTGACCATGACCGACGCTTGCACCCTTCCATGGGTAGATATGGCTTGGATTGGGTTCATCAAGAAGTGCATGTGCGTGGTAGTTGAACCAAGAAAAGGATTCATTCCTCAAAGTGGATTTAGAGAGAATACTCATCTACTCATCATAATTGGATCAAAGTCATTGGCCAATGCACGTCAACTTGGATTTTGTGTCCAAGTGTGACACGAATGATCAATTAGTGATTAGAGATAAATTGATTTAGTTATTTGAATAGACACTTCATCATGTTCAAGACTAATCGAGTATTCGTGAATGAAAGGAGGAAATCGCAATAGCTCATGTTACAGTTACAAGTAGTTGCACGTTTCTCACAACGTACCTCATATATTGAGAATGTCTAGTTTATTGTCTAGAGTTCAATTAAGACCGTTAATTTGACTAATCACTCGATATATGAGGGCCTATGGGTCACACAACAAGTAGTTCCCTTTTACGGATTATAGTTGGTTGATTAAATGTTAAATTGGATTTAATATTTAATTTATGAAGAATTAATTAATAATGGATTAATTTGAAATTAATTATTATTAAATATTTAATTAAATTGGATTTAATTAAATAGGAATTCCTAACAATAATATACGGATTATTATTTTAGGATTTAATGTATATGGAAATAAATTGTAGAGATTTGACATATATGAGAATTAAATCCGTAGAGATTTTATATGTAGGAAATAAATCTAAGAGATTTATTCAAATAAAGATTAGGGATTTTATTTCATAATTAGGTTAGCTTAAGATTTAAGCTGGGTCTCTCCTATATATATGAGCTCTTGGGAATCCATAAAACGGTTGTTCAAATTCTCTCCATAAAATATAGAGTTAGAATTTTCCTAGCAAATTCATCTCGGGATTCAAAGCTGGCAAATCTGTGCAAGTCTGTGAAAGGGGATTACGTGGATACCATAGTTGAGAAATCTGCTCTTGAATTACTGTAAGATTTTTTGTTATGTTTATTTGTAATCGTTTATGCAATTATATGTTCGTTGTTGGTGAAATGTTTAATTCCGCTGCACATGTATTACATGTTTATGTGCCTCTAAATTCCAACATTTCTAACAAATTGTATATGAAGCAAAAACTTCTTGCATTCAAGATGGTTGAAGAGAATAATCTCAGTGAACAGCTTGATGTGTTTAATAGGGTCGTGGATGATCTTGAAAGTTTGGAAGTAAAGCTGGAAGATGATGATAAGGCATTGATGTTGCTAAATTCTCTGCCAAAATCCATTGATAGTTTCAAGGACACTCTGTTGTTTGGAAGACAAGAACAACTGAGTTTTGATGTTGTTCAAACTGCTATCAAAACTAAATTTCTCCATTTGAAAGATGTTAAGAAATCTTCAAAGGTGGGAAGAAGAAGAGTCGGAAGAAAAAGGATGGGAAAAGTGCCTCTTCTGATCAGAAGAGTGACTTTGTTGAAAAGAGAAAGTGTTTCTCTTGTCATGAAAAGAGAAAGTGTTTCTCTTGTCACAAACCTGGACATTTGAAGAAGAATTGCCCAAACAAGAAGGAGAAGAAGGCTCCAGAAACTCCAAAAGATGCTGAAGTTGTTGTAGTTGAAGAGGGTTATGAAAGTGTTGAAGCCATGACTGTGAGTGATAATAAGATGCATGAAGAGTTGGTTCTTGACTCTGGCTGCTCATTCCACATGTGTAATATGAAACATTTTGAAGATCTGAAGTTACAGGATGGATCATTGGTACTTCTTGGAAATGATGAGGGTTGTAGGGTAAATGGGATAGGATCTGTGAAAATCAAGATGTATGAAGGAAAGAAAATGATTCTTTCAAATGTTAGATATGTCCCTAGCTGAAGAGGAATCTAATTTCTCTGGGATCTCTAAATGCATTAAGTTATGAGTTCAACACAGCAAAGGGTTCAATTCACATCACTAATGGCAGCAGAATTGTCATGAAGGGAGAGAAATCTAATGGTTTGTATGTTCTGATTGGAGAAACTGTTACTGGTACAGCTGATGCCACTATTAACTCAACTGATACAGCTTTATGGCACAAGAGGCTTGCTCACATTGGTGAAAAAAAGGGTTACAAGTTCTGTCAAAGAAAGGGGTGTTCTTAGGAAATGATATATAAAAGTTGCAGTTCTGTGAGCAGTGCATTCTTGGAAAATCTAGAAAACAGCCATTCTCAAGAGGTACACACTCAACCTATGAAAAATTTGATTATGTGCATTCTGGTATTTGGGGTCCATCAAGGGTTGAGTCTCATGGTGGAGGTAGATATTTTATGATTTTCATTGATGATTTTTCAAGAAAAGTTTTGGTGTTCATCGTGAAACAGAGAGTGATGCCTTTAATAGATTTAGAGAATGGCTTATAGAGCAAGAGAATAAGCTAGGAAAGAAGTTGAAACACCTGAGAACTGATAATGGCCTTGAGTATTTGTCAGAGGAGTTTAAATCTTTCTGTAAAGAAAGAGGTATAACTAGACATAGAATTGTGCCTGCTAACCCTCAACATAATGGCCTAGCTGAAAGAATGAACAAAACCATTCTTGAAAGGGTTAGATGCATGCTTTCAGATGTTAAACTTCCTAAGTCTTTCTGGGATGAAGCTGTTAACACAGCAAGCTACTTGATCAACAAATCTCCTTCCACTGCTATAGATATGAAAACACCAGATGAAGTCTGGGAGGCTATCTGATTATTCTAAACTCAAGATATTTGGTTGTTCTGCATATATTCACATCAGGCAAGATAAGTTAGAACTAAGAGCTTTGAAGTATATTTTTGTGGGGTATTCAAAGGGTGAAAAGGGTTACAGGCTCTGGTGCTTGGAACCTGGAAATCAGAAATGCATGATCAGTAGAGATGTGAACTTCAATGAACATCAGATGGGGTACAGACATCAGGAAAGCCCTCAAGATACAGATGGATACATTACTGATGATGCTACCTCAGTTGAGGTGGAGATGCCAGAATCAAGCACTACTGTAAGAAATGAAGAAAATCAGGAAACTGATAGTGAAACTGATGATGTTGGATCAGAGCAAGTGGGAAACTTTATGGATTATAATTTAACAAGAGATAGAGAAAGAAGGACCACCAGAGCACCAGTCAGGTTTGGTCATGCTGATCTTGTTTACTATGCACTGAATGTAGTAGAAGAAGTGGAATATCAGGAACCAAGGGACTATAGAGAAGCTATATTTAGTACTGATAGTGAAAGATGGGTTGTAGCTATGGAAGAAGAGCTACAGTCTCTTGAAAAGAATTGCACCTGGGAACTTGTTGAAAGGCCAAAGAATCAGAAACTGGTGAGCAGTAAATGGATCTTCAAAAGAAAAGTGGAGGTTGGTGTTACTGATCAAGTCACGTTCAAAGTTAGGCTGGTAGCTAGAGGATTCACACAGAGATACATAGTAGACATCAATGAAGCCTTCTCTCCAGTTGTGAAACATTGCTCCATCAGATTATTGTTAGCAATAGTTGTTCAAGAAGACTTAGAGTTCCAACAGTGTTGGGGAACGTTTTGCCCGGATCTATTCGAGGTGCAATTTAAATAAGCAATTATTACTAGCATGAATTAATCCTATTAATTCAAATAACAATTACCAACAACGTAAATGCGTACAATTAATTTTACGTAAAGTCCTACACATGTGGAATCTAGGAGTTTACGCGAAACGTACCTCTTGAAGAGACAACCGTTGAGATGATGAATCAATCCAAATCTCTTCTCAAGTATACCCAAGTCCTTGATCGCTATCCATTGGAAGATACTCACGAACAATTTTAAACAGAGGAATAAATAAAAAAATTATTGCACCACCTTTGTGGATTTCTAATTTTTCCAAGACTGAAATTGTGTTGGGGATGAAAAAATCATCCCCTATTTATAACATGAGGGGGGGACGAAAATTCGGGCCTTTTTGGAGATATGAAAATTTCTTTGTATCTTTCCCAAGATACAATCTTGAATATATCTCGTAAATTCTATTTTCCATAAATATCTTCCCACAAAATCTTCCTTTATTTTCTTACCCTCTTTTTCAAAAATTTCCCCAAGAAAAGACCAAGTCAACGGTTCTTGAATTTATGAGATAATCTTGTATTCCAAGAATACCTATCTTCCATAAAAACTTTCCAAGAAAATCTCCTTCTTTATTTTCTTGTATTTTTCAAAAATTATGAGCCGCAATATTATTCAGTCCATTAATATTAATTTACTCCACTATAAAATTAATATTGCAATATCCATCTTAACCCAAATTACGACAATATGGCTCCCGATTATTATTTTCCGTGTTTAAAATTATTTAGTCCATTAATTAATTAAGCCACCCAAAAACTTTATATTAATTAATATCTATATCCTTGGAGTAAAGACAGCTCAACATTAGTACACATATCAAAATTTAATCCACTTGCAAGATTTGTATGATAAAACTTCTGAGCCCACCAAGGGGACAAATCAAACAAGATTTTCCTTGCACACATTTCTCTGTATTAAATCTTAGCAATTGTCATGTAATTAATAATATTGCCCAAAATACAAAGTATAGAATTGCTCTCTAATTATAAACCCAACATAGATCAAAACAATAAATATTAATCACACACAATCCTATTTAAGTGACAGAGATTAAGAAATCAACAACCACTGAGGTCTAATTCTTCATCCTATAAGTCAGTACGAAAGAATTTATCCTCTCTGTAGGTCCGCTTCAGCGCATCACAATGCACTAGGTAATCTCTTTGTCAAGACAAACCAATATGAGCTTTGCACATCAACCTTTATCAATGGAGTGTTCAATTCCATCTAGGTTGTAAAGATGTACTTATTTACAAGGGACTGTTAATGTGATCTTCTGTGATCGGGTATCACCACATTAACTACAATGCAATATGTACTAATATTGAACGGTTTGCAATAAATAAATAACATTCATTCATATTTAAAGCAACAATGTGAAAAAAATTATATTCAGCAAATAAGAGTACATTAATCTATTATATAAAGTAAAAACATACTTTCACGTATAACCCCAACAGTCTCTCACTTATAATCAAAGTCTGCTTTTAAGTATAGTACAACACGTCTCATGTCCTACATGAACCTAATAACATTTCTCCCACTTATACTGAAAGCAGATTGGCAACACACTTGACACCCATTCCTTCCACAAGTTGTTGGGGAATTAATTGCCCGGATCTATTCGGGTGAATATTTAAATACAAATTTAATTCTAACAATTATTACTAGCATGAATTAATCCTATATTAATTCAAATAATAATTCAACAACTGGTAATTAGTAAATTATGCATATTTTTAATAGATTAGAGTGCAATTTATTGGACTCATTTGTATTAAGATGGCATGATTAATTATTTATATGTATTTTGATGATATTATTCCATGTTTGATCTATTTTTTGTATTTTATGTGAATTTCAAGTATTTTTTTGGAACATTTTTATGACGTCTGATACGAGCCTCACGTAAAGATATATTGAACTTGGGTTGATCTAATTGAATGAAAAGAAAAGGGCCAACACTGAGACTCTCAATGTTAGTCCCATGCGTCTCATACGGGATAAGTCTATTAATTGGCCCAGTACTTGGTCATTTGTTTGACATACATAAGGGATTACTTTATTTTATTAAGGGTCAAAATCAGGCCCATGAGATATCTTATTCCTTGTGACCTAATATTAAATTGGCGGTGATTTAACTTGAAGAATAAGTCACGCACACAATTCATATATATTGGGAGAGGAGGCTGGACGGCACACGTACGCGACGCAGCATTATGAGAGCGAAGAAGAAGATGCATGCTCTTTTGTTTAGTTAGTATTTTTTTATCCCAACTCCGGGAATTTCTGAACCCGTGTTTAATGTCGATGTTTTAATTCAAGACGTTTACGATATTTGTTTTTGGATTGTTTAATTTATCTAGTTTAAATTCTTGCGTATTGGAATTAATTAATTTAGATTGACCGCCTAGGTTAATTGTGTTTAATATGCCTGTTAAGTCTAAGCATGTAATTCTTGTAATTGTTATATGTGGAGACTCTTGATAACAACCAAGGGTGCAGAAATCGGTAGGCGCCAGGCGGGCATTCGTAGGCCGCCTAGGCGCCGCCTAATTTTTTATTTTTTTTTTCCAAATATTAATTTTACTTTGAAATTTTCAACATGAAAAATAAAAAATCACAACAATTAACATAAAATCATAGTCATAATTACAAAATAAGAACTCAAAAGTAGTGTTTTTAATTTTTAGATTTCAAAAAAAAAAAAAACAAAACAAAAATCGGCGCCTAGGCCCTCCCAGCCGCCCAGCCGCCTATGCTCGAAAATGCCTAGAACGACCGATTTTGTGTGAATCGCCGCGGCGGACCGGCGCCTAGGCGCGATTTTTGCATCATTGGTAACAACTAGTGGATTCACTAGGGTGAATTAGACCAGGTTCTTAGGGGTCGCACTAAGTGTACTTGGGAATTTGTTTGCTCTCTATCATAGGGATTAATGCTTTTAACTGGGTTAAGTCTATGGGCTAACCCTAGACTGCTTAGTTAAAAAGGTTTTCTTGAAGGGGCGTCTTTTCATTTAAATAAACTTAAGGGATAGGACCGGGAAATCAAAGCGTTTTGATCCCCCGAGGGGCATTAATCTTGAAAACAAATAGAGTAAATGTTGAGGTTAAACCATCGTGTTAAGCCGGGGGATGAATGAACTGTGAGTTGGGATACTTGTTTCTTCTTGATTTCGTTTTCTAAAGCTTCATAGTTGTTATTTGCTTTTTATTATTTGCAATTTCGTAGTTATAAAATTCCTTTTAAAACCCCCATTTTTGTGTCCCGTGTTTGTCCTCATAAATTCATACAATTAACATAATAATTATTCTACATTCCCTGTGGATCGACCCCTTGCTTGCCACTACTACGAGTTAGTAGGGTAGATTTGGGAATTTATTTTTGTCGCACCTCGACAGTGCGGTCAAATTTTGACGCCATTGTCGGGGAACGGTGTGAATATTTTTTGTGTTTTTTTGTGTGTGATTTGTGGGGGCTTATTATTCCGAGTATTTTAGTGTCTTAGTTGTTGATTTCTCTCCCCTGTAATCCCCTGTTTATTTCGTGTGTCGTTGCAATTTTTTGCAATTTTGACACTGGGTTACCCAGTGTCACTATTGCAGTGAAATCTTTGTAGCCCTTTTTGCTCGTATATATTTTTTTCTTTCTTTTTTTTTGTTCGGTTTCACGTGCTTCTATATCTCTTATTCAGGCGTCATGACAATTGAACGAACTGTTGGGATTATACTGGAAAGTATGTTTATACTTTGTATAATCAAAACTGAATTTCGGACTTATATACTGAAATAAATTATTTATCACTGATGCTTTAAATATCATCGAATATTACATATATTTACTGCATAACTGTTCAATAAATCGTATGTGTTACATTATAGTTAATTTAGTGATACCAAATCACAGAAGATTAAATTAACAGTCCCTTGTAACTAAAAGTACACCATTCACGGCCTAGATGGAAATGAACAATCCATCGTGAAAGGTTGAAGTGTAAGGCTCGGATTGGCTTGTCTTGACCAAGAGATTACACTAGTGCATGACTGATGCACTGAATAGGACCCACAGGAGGACAAATTCTTCAGAACTGAACAAGGAAGAATTAGACCTCAGTGGTTCGTTTTTTCTTAATCTTTGTTCCTTAAATATGATCACGTGTGGTTGGTAACTATTGCTTTGACTTATCATGGGTAGAGAATCAACGAGATTCAATACTTTTTATCTTGGGCAATATTATTGGTCACATGTGATTGCTAAGATTTAATACGGAGAATCGTGTGCAAGTACGTTTGTTCGATTTGCCCCCTTGGGAGGTTCATAAGCTTTATCATACCAAATCTTGCAAGTGGAACTAGTTTCCGGTATGGATAATAATGTTGAACCGTTCCTTAACCAAGGACAAAAGATATTAATTAATGGAAAGCTATTTCAGTGGCTTGAATTAATTAATGGGCTAGATAATCTTAAACACGGGAAATAATAATCGGGAACCATATTGACTGTAATATGGGTTAAGATGGATAGTGCAATATTAATTATGTAGTGGGATTAATTAATATTTATGGGCTTGAATAATATTGTGGCTCAATATTGATAATTCAAGATCCATTGGAAGGTCCAATCTTAATTCTCCTAAAGGCCCCCTAAGTAGCCCAACATATAGTCCAATAACTGAAAAAGGTGTTTAAAATAAAATAAATGTTGTTGCTTATTTTTCCTCATAATTTTCGAAATTTATGGATAAAAGGGGAGAAAGATTTTCTTTGAATTTTGTTATGGAATGAAGATATGTATTCTTGGAATACAAGATTATCTCATTAAATTCAAGAAATCTTCCACTTGGTTATCCATGAAGCAATTTTCGAAAATATTGAAATATAAAGGGCAAGAAAGATTTTCTTGATTTTCTTGAAAAGATATTATGAAAGATATTTATTTCTTGAAATACAAGAATATCTCATAAATTCAAGAAGATCCAAATCTTGGATTCTTGCCTAATATTTCGAAAATTCTATAACAAAGATAAGGTGGGATTTTTTGTGGAATATTATAATTATGGGAAAAAGAATATAGGAGATATATTCAATATTTCTTGGAGATCAAGAAAAGATTTTCCCACATTTTTTTTCCCTAAAATTTTGACCACCACCCTATCTATAAATAGGGGATGATTCTTTCATTCCCAAGTACAATTCCATGTGCTGGAAAAATTAGTAAATCCACAAAGGTGGTGCAACAAAGTTTATTTTCCTTTTGTTAATTGTTCGCAAGCGTCCTACCACCGGATAGTCGAGCAAGGATTAAGGGAATACTTGGGAAGTTCTTTTGGTGTGTCTAATCAACAAGACCATTGCCGTCCCAAGAGGTATGTTCACGTAAACTCAGAGAATTTCACGTCGTAGGATTTACGTGAATTGATTATATGCATGATTTGTTGTTGGATTATTATTTGAATTAATATAGGATTAATTCATGCTAGAAATAATTATAAGAATTAAATTTGTATATAAATACTCATCCCGAATAGATCTGTGTAACTTATTCCCCAACAACTGGTATCAAAGCCATGGTTTCGGGCTCTGAATTTTAAATTGTAATTTAATTTGTTGTCATTAAATTTGAAATTGGATAGTAGAATTGCTAGATCTTTTTTTGCAGGTATCCAATTGTCATGGAATTTGATGTGTTTATTTATGCATCCATATAAATTGTGGTTTTTTAATTCGATTCGTTCGAATTCGTTTTGCCTCGTGAGAAAATCCACGAGTAGATTATGATTTGTTTGATTTGATCAATGTAATAGACTAGTCTAGATCTAGGTTTATTTATTTTTGTAACAATTGCAATCGGATTTTAAATGCAGGGCGGAGACGGAAGAATTAAAGGATAAACCAATCCCATGTAGGGCGGCGCGGCCACGCTTAAACGTGAAGGGCGAGGCCGAAATGAGCGCCGCCGGCGAGGCCAGGGTCAGGCGCACGGGCGGGCGATAGCAAGACGCTGGGGCGCTGCGGCGCTGGAAGCGGACGGGCGACGGAGGCGAGAGCGAAGTGGCGCGGCTAAGGACGCGTTAGCGCCGCTGAACATTTCGGGGCCGGCGCAGGTGAGGCCGGCGAGCTGCAGCGGGTACGCTACGCGAAAAGCCCCCGCCGAGGCCGATATGCGGGCGCACCTTTACTGAGGTCGCTGAAAGAAGCGCTGCGGCGACACAGGTTTGTGCGACGGACGCGTTGCTCGCTGAAGGGGCCGCCGGATGCGCGCATCCTGCCGCGAGCCACGGTGTGGCGCTTTCGGAGATGGAGTTTTTTTCGAGACGATCGAGTGGGAGAAATTGAAGACGGCATTTCTTCAAAATCAAGCCAAAAAAAATTAAACCATGACAATTGGATAATTTGTGCCCAATATGTTTATTTTTCCCGCTTTACTTGATTTATTATTGTGTTATCTTATGCTTTATTTAATTTGTTTAAATGTGTTTGCATGAGAGTTGCCCAATGAAAAATCTCACCATCAAAAAAATTACTAAGTATGTTTAAATAATTAATTGACAATTTTATTCCGGAAAATAAAATTGAATTAATTTTGACCTCCATGATTTATTTATTTATTTGTGAATTCTTTTGGAGAAATTCCCCCCACGGGACGGTCAAAAGTTAGCTTTCACATGAATGAATTCCAAATGGATGATTGTGGATTATTACTAGTGGCGACGATGACCCTCCCCACGAGGCTCGTTCAAAGCAAAATTATAATCCTATATTTAATCATGGTTATTACTTAGGTATAAAATTGATATGCATATACTTCCCCGAAGTCCCTGTCAATTTTATATTGGTCAAGTGGGAGCCAACTATTAATCTGGATATTAAAGGTTTGTAACTGTTCTTGTTTGTAACCTGCTTGAATGTGTTTAAATAATGACCCACCCCACGTGGCTTATTTAAACTGTTTTGAGATGTTGGCTGATGCATGTTCATATTTTTTTGAGATTTTAATATGATGCATGTGATCGAACCTTGTGATATATTTGTGCTTATGCATGTTATTGTTTATTTCAGTTCATCATGTCGCAACCTTTTAATCCACTATTCAATATACTTAAAGACAATTTGCTTACTGGTGAAAACTTTGTTGATTGGAATCGTAAACTTACTATTGTCCTCACTGCACAAAGCCATAACTGGGTTCTCACTACACCTAAACCGGAAAAGCCAAAAGATGAGTCCACTAAAACGGTTAAGAAAGAGTATGCTGACTGGGAGCGGTCCAACGAAATGGCAAAGTGTACCATCTTGGCTTCTATGTCAGATGTGTTGCAACACCAACACCGGGACGTTGAGACCGCTGCAGACATCATGACTAGTCTTAAAGCGATGTTTCAACATCAGAACCGTGTGGCTCATCAGATCACCATGAGGGACTTGCTCTCTATGAAAATGGTGGAGGGAATGCCCGTAAGGGAGCACGTTCTCCAGATGATGGCTCACCTTAATAAACTTGAGGTACTTGGCGCTGAATACGACATCGAGCCCCAAATCGATTTCGTGCTCCACTCTTTGCCGAAAAGTTTTGAACAGTTCAGGCTGAACTACCAGATGAATAATCAGAAGTTCTCGATGCCTGATCTGTTGCAAGCTTTAGTCTTGGCGGAGGCGATATTGGGGCAAAAGAGCCAAGCCTTGGTGGCAAATGGACCCTCTTCTTCTTCTAGGCCAAGGGGTGGTAAGAACAAGAAGAAGGACAAAAGCCACAAGCAAGTGAACTCAAGTGTTGCCAATGGCAAAGAAAAGGTGAAGAAGGGTGGAGGAGTGAGTAAGCCAGCTAAGGGGAAGTGCTTCAACTGCGGTGAAAAAGGACATTGGAGGTCAGCCTGTTCCAAACCCAAAAGGAATGGAAAGAAAGGTAATTCTCACGCACTAGTTGTTGAAACTTGTTTAGCGGCGTATGCCTCCCATTTATGGGTGGTGGATCTGAGGATCCATTGATCATGTTTGTTTCACTTCTTTGGGGTTCAAGCGGACCGCAACTTAGCGGGAGTGAGATCCTCATCACTTTGGGCGATCTTAGGAGAGTGGCGGTTGAAGCGATGGGAGAAAGTGCACTGTCTTTTGAAGACGAGTTTTAATTTTAAGAGATGTTCTTTACGTTCGAATTTTAGAAAGAATTTAATTTCAGTTTCTAAACTTTTTCTTGATGGATATTCGGTTACTTTTAATAAAGTTGTTACCATTTCTCTTTTTGATAAATTTATCGTCATGGAACGTTGTCGAATAATCTCTATACAATTAATCTGTATGCACACCACTCATGAAATTCATCCTATAACACATCAACTGTTTCCGAGAAAAGAAAACGTTCATCAGACGTGAACGAGACACTTCTATGGCATCTAAGATTGGGACAATATAAATCCAAAGAGGATCCAAAGGTTGGTGAAAGACGGTTCACTGGAGTTTCTCCAAGTTAAACCAATTCCAACCTGCGAATCATGTTTGGAGGGTAAAATGACCAAGAGGGCATTTGGAGCCAAGGGGAATAGAGCCAAAGAAGTGTTAGAAATCATTCACACAGATGTATGTGGTCCAATGTCAACCAAAGCAAGAGGAGGTTATGAGTATTTCGTCACTTTTATTGATGACTACTCAAGGTACGGTTATATTTTCCTTATGAAGCATAAATCTGAGACCTTTGAGAAATTCAAAGAATTTTAGGCTCAAGCAGAGAATCATAGGGAAAAACATATCAAGTCTCTACGATCCGATCGTGGAGGCGAATACCTTAGCGATGAGTTTTTGAACTACTTACCTGATGAAGGGATTGCATCCCAGCTAACTGCACCCGGAACCCCTCAACAAAACGGGGTTGCAGAGCGAAGAAACAGAACTCTTTTGGAAATGGTTAGATCTATGATGAGTTATGAGGATCTTCCCAAGTCGTTCTGGGGTCATGCCTTGGAAACAACAACCTACATTCTGAACTTGGTGCCATCCAAATCGGTTCCCAAAACTCCCAAAGAATTGTGGACCGGGCGCAAGCCTAGTTTGAGACACATGAGGATTTGGGGGTGTCCGGCCTACGTGTTGGACAAGGAAGCCGGTAAATTGGATCCTCGATCAGAATTAAGGTTGTTTGTGGGATACCCCGAGGGAACAAAAGGGTGTATGTTCTATGGTCCCGAAGATCAAAAGGTGGTAATAAGCACCCACTTTAGATTTTTGGAAGAAGACTATATGAACGAAAGAAGACCCAGTAGTGAGATTACCTTAAATGAGCTAAGGGGGCTAACCTCAATGCCAACTGTACAAGATGACATACCAAACGACACACTTACACAACCGGAACCTCGTCATAGTGGGAGGGTTGTGAAACAGCCCGAGAGATTCATGGGAATAGGAGAGTCCTCGGACTTGATTCCCGAACAAGACGAATCAGACCCATGGACATATGACGAGGTAATCCAAGACAAGGATGCAGATTCTTGGCAAATAGCAATGAAAACCGAAATGGGTTCTATGTATCATAACAAAGTGTGGGAGCTAGTCGAACCACTTAATGGGGTCAAACCCATTGGTTGCAAGTGGGTGTATAAGAGAAAAAGAGGACAGGACGGGAAGGTGGAAACCTTCAAGGCAAGACTCATGGCGAAAGGTTATACTCAGAAAGAAGGGATCGATTATGAGAAAACTTTTTTGCCCGTAGCCATGCTCAAGTCCATCCGAATTCTCTTATCGATTGCTGCGCATCTCGACTTTGAAATCTGGCAAATAGATGTCAAGACAGCTTTCCTTAACGGAAGTCTTAATGAATAGATCTATATGCAACAACCCCAAGGCTTCATTGAAAAAGGCCAAGAACACCTAGTTTGTAAGCTCATGAAGTCCATATACGGACTCAAACAGGCATCCAGAGCTTGGAACCAATGTTTTGATCATGTTATAAAGTCTTATGGGTTTGATCAAAACGAGTTCGAAAGTTGTGTGTACAAAAAGTGTGTCGGAAGCGCATTGGTATTCTTAGTACTATACGAGATGACATTTCGATCATCGGGAACGATGTAAAGGTGTTATCCGGCGTAAGGGCATGTCTTTCAAAACAAGTTTGATATAAAGGACTTGGGGAAGCCGCCACACATCCTTGGGATCAAGATCACTCGAGATCGCAAGAAAAAGGTGATAGGCTTGTCGAAAGCTTCATACATAGACACTGTCTTGAAACGATTCAGCATGCAGGATTCCAAGAAAGGCTTCGTACCTTTCAGACATGGAATCCATCTATCCAAGAAAATGTGCCCTAAGACGCAAAAGGAGATAGATGACATGAGAGGCATTCCATATGCTTCGGCTGTCGGAAGCCTTATGTATGCAATGCTGTGTACGAGACCGGATATCTGCTTTGCCGTTGGCATGGTGGCAAGATATCAAAGTAACCGGGGAAAGAACATTGGATGACAGTTAAAAACATTCTGAAGTATCTGAAAAGAACTCGGGATAGAATGTTAATTTATCAGTCAGATAGTCCAATCCCCATCGGCTACACGGACTCGGATTTCCAATCAGACATAGACTCCAGAAAATCTACCTCCGGTAGTGTGTTTTGCATGGGGGGAGGAGCCGTGACATGGAGAAGCGTCAAGCAGAAATGCGTCGCAGATTCTACCATGGAAGCCGAATATGTAGCTGCTTGCGAGGCAGCGAAAGAAGCGGTTTGGCTCAAGAACTTCCTAGTGGACTTGAATGTAGTTCCGAATTTGCCCAATGAATCCTTTTTTATTACGACAATGCCGGAGGCGATTGCAAATTCAAGGAACCACGAGCCCACAAAAAGCCCGGCAAACACATTGAAAGGAAATACCATCTTATACGAGATATCGTTAAGAGAGGAGATATAGATGTGGCAAAGATAGCGTCAGAAGACAACCTAGCAGATCCATTCACAAAGGGTCTGCCTCTGAATACATTCGAGAGACATGTGGAAGGAATGGGTGTCAAGACCATTGCCAATCTGCTTTGAGTATAAGTGGGAGAAATTATTAGGTTCGTGTAGGTGACATTAGATGTCACGTATTAGGAACTACACGAGACATGTTGTAGTATACTTAAAAGCAGACTTTGAGTATAAGTGGGAGATTGTTGGGATTATTTCGAAAGTATGCTTTTACTTTTTGTATAATCAAAACCGAATTTTGGACTTATTTATTGAAATAAATTATTTATCATCGATGCTTTAAATATCATCGAATGTTACATATATTCTTTGCATAACTGTTTCAATAAATCGATCGTGTTACATTGTAGTTAATTTAGTGATACCCGGATCACGAAGATTAAATTAACGGTCCCTTGTAACTAAAAAGTACACCATTCACGGCCTAGATGGAAATGAACAATCCATCCGTGAAAGGTTGAAGTGTAAGGCTCGGATTGGCTTGTCTTGACCAAGAGATTACACTAGTGCATGACCGATGTAATCGAATAGGACCTCTGAGGAGGACAAATTCTTGAGCCCGAACAAGGAAGAATTAGACCTCAGTGGTTCGTTATTTCTTAATCTTCGTTCCTTAAACATGATCACGTGTGGTTGGTAACTATTGCTTTGACTTATCATGGGTAGAGAATCAACGAGATTCAATACTTTTTATCTTGGGCAATATTATTGGTCACATGTAATTGCTAAGATTTAATACGGAGAATCGTGTGCAAGTACGCTTGTTCGATTTGCCCCCTTGGGAGGTTCATAAGCTTTATCATACCAAATCTTGCAAGTGGAACTAGTTTCCGGTATGGATAATAATGTTGAACCGTTCCTTAACCAAGGACAAAAGATATTAATTAATGGAAAGTTATTTCAGTGGCTTGAATTAATTAATGGGCTAGATAATCTTAAACACGGGGAAATAATAACCGGAGCCATATTGGTCGTAATATGGGTTATGATGGATAGTGCAATATTAATTATGTAGTGGGATTAATTAATATTTATGGGCTTGAATAATATTGTGGCTCAATATTGATAATTCAAGATCCATTGGAAGATCCAATCTTAATTCTCCTAAAGGCCCCCTAAGTAGCCCAACATATAGTCCAATAACTGAAAATGTGTTTAAAATAAAATAAATATTGTTGCTTATTTTTCCTCATAATTTTCGAAATTTATGGATAAAAGGGGAGAAAGATTTTCTTTGAATTTTGTTATGGAATGAAGATATGTATTCTTGGAATACAAGATTATCTCATTAAATTCAAGAAATCTCCCACTTGGTTATCCATGAAGCAATTTTCGAAAATATTGAAATATAAAGGGCAAGAAAGATTTTCTTGATTTTCTTGAAAAGATATTATGAAAGATATGTATTTCTTGAAATACAAGAATATCTCATAAATTCAAGAAGATCCAAATCTTGGATTCTTGCCTAATATTTCGAGAATTCCATAACAAAGATAAGGTGGGATTTTTTGTGGAATATTATAATTATGGGAAAAAGAATATAGGAGATATATTCAAGATTTCTTGGAGATCAAGAAAAGATTTTCCCACATTGTTTTTTCCCTAAAATTTCGACCACCACCCTATCTATAAATAGGGGATGATTCTTTCATTCCCAAGTACAATTCCATGTGCTGGAAAAATTAGTAAATCCACAAAGGTGGTGCAACAAAGTTTATTTTCCTTTTGTTAATTGTTCGCAAGCGTCCTACCACCGGATAGTCTAGCAAGGATTAAGGGAATAGTTGGGAAGTTCTTTTGGTGTGTCTAATCAACAAGACCATTGTCGTCCCAAGAGGTATGTTCACGTAAACTCATAGAATTTCCGCATGCGTAGGATTTACGTGAATTGATTATATGCATGATTTGTTGTTGGATTATTATTTGAATTAATATAGGATTAATTCATGCTAGTAATAATTATAAGAATTAAATTTGTATTTAAATATTCATCCCGAATAGATCTGTGCAACTTATTCCCCAACACGAACTTTGAAAGAACTTGCAAACCCACCGCCTGTGTATCAATTACTTTGCATAGTTTATCCTCCTACTGCTAATAATTTTGCGCTTAAACCTGGTTTAATACATTTGTTGCCTAAGTTTTGTGGTCATGCAGGAGAGGATTCATACATGTACTTGAGGGAATTCCATATGGTGTGTTCTAATATGAGACCTGCGGAGGCGACCGATGAAATGGTCAAACTGAAAGCCTTTCCATTCTCATTGAAGGACTCAGCAAAGGAATGGTTCTACTATTTGCCTCCCGCAACGGTGACTACTTGGGCTCAAATGGAGCAAGTGTTCTTACAGAGGTACTTTCCAGCATCTCGGGTGTCGAGTTTACTCAAAGAAATTTGTGGTGCGAAGCAAGCCCAAGGGGAAACTCTCTACGAGTACTGGGAGTGATTCAAGAAATTGGTGGCAAGTTGTCCCCAACATCATATTTCTGAGCACCTCTTGATCCAGTACTTCTATGAGGGTTTGACCTTTACAAACCGTAGCTTGATAGATGCAGCAAGTGGAGGGGACCTAGGTGATAAAACTCCAGAGCAAGCACGAGCTCTCATTGCGAAAATGGCAGAAAATTCTCAACAATTTAGCCATTGTGATGCACCATTGAAAATGGTATAAGAGGTAAGTGACTCGCCCATTAATGATAAATTAACTGAGCTAACCTCTTTCGTGAGAAAACTTGTAGCAGGTGGAAATCAAACTCAACAGATGAATATGGCACATTTCCAAGAGGAGACTAAATCAAGCATAACGAGATTGGAATTTCAAGTGGGTCAATTGGTTACCGCCGTCAACCGATTGCAGGAGCAAACTGATGGGAAGTTGTCATCCCAACCTGAAATTAATCCCGAAAACGTGAATGTTATCACAGTGAGGAGTGGAAGTCAGTTAGAGGAAGTCAAAGAGATCGTGACTTCAACGAAAATTGAGGAGAATAAGGAACAAGTTTCTGGACAGATTGACACTGGGTTACCCAGTGTGAAACAACCTGCAGAAACTGACACTGGGCTACCCAGTGTCAAAACTGCTGGAGTGAAAAATGAGGTACTCTCCTCCCAGTCAATTCCTATTATTCCTAATTCACTTTCATTCTCATGCAGATTCCAAGAAGTAGTGAAAGGGGTCATCAAAGAGCATTTGGCAGTTGACGCATTCCAGATGAGTGAGGTTTATGTACCGCTATTTGAGCCGATGAAGCAAATTTTGGGATATGTTATGTTGTTAAGGGAGCTACTCACCAACTATCAAAAGCTCAAGGGGAATGAAAAGATCATCATGGGAGGAAGTACTGTTCGTCAATATAAATTGACATTTGATCGAAAGGATTACTTCACTCCTATCACGTGAAAAATGGATATTGGTCATCGAGCTAAAAGACGTTAAACAAAAGCGCTCTATGGGAGGCAGCCCGTATTTTATTTTTATTTTTTTCGTATTTTTTTTAATTCCCTTTTAGTTGTCTTCTTCGTGTGTCTTTCTCAATTTTGTTGCAAGCTCTCTAGTGCTTGAAGTGATTGAGAATTTTGGATTACTAGTAGCTCCTATACTCTCTGCCTTATCTGGTGATACTCTTCCTTATCTTGTCTTTTCTTCTTTTTGCATATTTGTTTTTGTTGCTTGAGGACAAGCAACATATTAAGTGTGGGGGGAGAGACATTGATATATGTTTGGTTGTGCATGGAGAAGTTAAGTCGCAATGATGAGTTGAGCGTAATTTTTTTTTAAAGGATGTGATATTATTGTTTTGTGGTAAACTGTGGAGTTTCTGGTTAAATTTACTTTGTTTGTTGCTTGCGGATTTTGTGAGTAGATGAAAGTTTTCATGAGGGTCCGTTTAAGTTTGTGATAGTAAATTGATAAATTGATGAGTTGTGTTCCTAAGTTGTGCTTTGACCTCTTGTAATTAAAGTAGTCTAATTAGGTCACTTAGATAAATGATGCATTCATGGTGTACCCCTTAAGGTTGGAAAAAAATTGATGATTTGGGGAAAATGGAGTTTAGTCGAAGAATTGTGAAAAAAAGAACCGGTACAGCTGCCCATTTTTAGGGGCTCGAAGAAAAATTCCGAGCTAAAACCTAACGATGGAGTGAAGTTGCGGTTTTGCGTTTGGGGAAAAAAAGAAAAAAAAAGGTGATGAGACAGTTGCCTGCTTTCGGGGTTCGAACGTGTCAAAGTCGGATACAATTAGAGCTAAAACCCGACAAGTAGAGTGGTGCTGCAGACCTTAGAGAAAAATAAGGTGATAGGGGGTACACTAGAATGCAGAGTTTGTTGAAGCTACCTATTTTAGATGAAGCGTATAGTGAGGGGGTCGAAGTATGGAAAGGGGCGTAACGAGTCAATGAGTTGAGGATTTATCGTAAATGATTTTGGGAACTTTAGTGAAAATCTTTTAAAAGTTCACAATTTCTAATTGCATTGATCTTAGTCCGGGATTTCATGAGTTGCTACTTTGCTTTAGTGTCACATTTGGTGTGTAGAGAGGACTTGAGCGAATTTATTAGCTTCTCCATTGCTAATTTCTTTATATTGTTTTACTTGAGGACAAATAAAGATTTAAGTGTGGGGGTATTTGGTAAGTAGTAAATTATGCATATTTTTAATAGATTAGAGTGCAATTTATTGGACTCATTTGTATTAAGATGGCATGATTAATTACTTATAGGTATTTTGACGATATTATTCCATGATTGATCTATATCTTCTATTTTATGTGAATTTCAGGTATTTTTTTGGAACTTTTTTATGACGTCTGATACGAGCCTCACGTAAAGATATATTGAACTTGAGTTGATTTAATTGAATGAAAAGAAAAGGGCCAACACCGAGACTCTCAATGTTAGACCCATGCGTCTCATACGGGATAAGTCTATTAATTGGCCCAGTACTTGGTCATTTGTTTGACATACATAAGGGATTACTTTATTTTATTAAGGGTCAAAATCAGGCCCATGAGATATCTTATTCCCTGTGACCTAATATTAAATTGGCGGGGACTTAACTTGAAGAATAAGTCACGCACACAATTCATATATATTGGGAGAGGAGGCTGGACGACACACGTACGCGACGCAGCATTATGAGAGCGAAGAAGAAGATGCCTGCTCTTTTGTTTAGTTAGTATTTTTTTTATCCCAACTCCGGGACAAATCATGCATATAAATTTATCACATAAATCCTACGCATGCGGAATAGCTAGGAGTTTACGTGAACTAACCTCTCGGAGTGACAACCGTTGAGAAGATGGATATCCCGTTCACACGAACAATCCCAAAGAGCCTTCTCAAGTATTCTCTCGTCCTTGTCCAACAATCCGGTGGAAAGATACTCGTGAACAATTAACAAAAGGAAAAATAAAATTATGTTGCACCACCTTTGTGGATTTCTAATTTTTCCAACACATGGAATTGCATGGGGATGAAAAATTCATCCCCTATTTATAATACTAGGTGGTGGCCGATTTTTGCCCTAGGAATAAGATGGAAAAATCTTTTTCTTGGTCTCCAAGAAATCTTGAATATATCCATATATTATTTTCTCCATATTTAAAATATTCCATAAAAATCTCACCTCCTTATATTATGGATTTTTCGAAAAAATAAGGGAGTAGGAATCCAAGATTTGAATCTTCTTGAATTTATGAGATATTCTTGTATTCCAAGAATACATATCTTCCATAATATTTTTTCAAGAAAATCAAGAAAATCTTTCCTTCCCTTATTTATTCAAAATTTTCAAAAATTCCCAATAAATAACCAAGTGGGAGATTTCTTGAATTTAATGAGATAATCTTGTATTCCAAGAATACTTATCTTCATACCATAACAAAATTCAAAGAAATTTTTTTCCCATTTTATTTATTAATTTCGAAAATTATAGGAAAAATAGGCAACAAGAATTTATTTTATTTTAAACACCTTTTTCAGTTATTGGACTTTATATTTGGGCTACTTGAGGGGCCTTTAGGAGAATTAAGATTGGACCTTCTAATGGACCTTGAATTTCCAATATTGAGCCACAATGTTATTCAAGCCCATAAATATTAATTAATCCCACTACATAATTAATATTGCACTATCCATCTTAACCCATATTACAGTTAATATGGCTCCCGGTTATTATTTCCTGCGTTTAAGATTATCCAGTCCATTAATTAATTTAAGTCACTGAAATAGCTTCACATTAATTAATATCTTTTTCCTTGGTTCAGGAACGACTCAATATTATTATCCATACCGGAAAACTAATTTCAATTGCAAGATTTGGTATGATAAAACTTCTGAGCCTCCCAAGGGAACTAATCAAACAAGACGCACTTGCACACCGATTCTCCGTGTTAAATCTTAGCAATCGTCATGTAACTAATAATATTACCCAAGATACAAGGTATTGAATCACATCGATTCTCTACCCATCGTAAGTCAAAGCAATAGTTATTAATTCTACACGATCCTATTTAAGGGACGAAAATTAAGAAATAACTAACCACTGAGGTCTAATTCTTCTATATTCAGTACTGAAGAATTTATCCTCCTGTAGGTCCTCTTCAGTGCATCATAATGCACTAGTGTAATCTCTTGGTCAAGACAAGTCAATCTGATCCTTACACTTCAACCTTTCACGATGGATTGTTCATTTCCATCTAGGTTGTGAATTATGTACTTTTAGTTACAAGGGACTGTTAATTTAATCTTCTGTGATCTGGTATCACTAAATTAACTACAATGTCACACGTACTAATTATTGAACAGTTATGCAGTAAATATATGTAACATTCAATGATATTTAAAGTAACAGTGATAAATAATTTATTTCAGCAAATAAGCCCGAAATTCAGTCTGGTTATACAAAGTAAAAGCATACTTTCCAGTATAACCCCAACAATCTCCCACTTATACTCAAAATCTGCTTTTAAGTATACTACAGCACGTCTCGTGTAGAATCTATGTGACATCTAATGTCACCTACACGAACCTAATAATATCTCTCCCACTTATACTCAAAGCAGATTGGCTACGCACTTGACAACCATTCCTCCCACATGTCTCTTGAATGTTTCCAGAGGCAGACACTTTGTGTAAGGATTAACTAAGTTATCCTCCAATGCGATCTTAGCCACCTCTTCATCTCCTCTCTTAACGATTTCTCGTCTAAGATTTCTTTCCTTCAGTGTTCTTGTTTGACTCGGGGACTCTTGGTTCCCTTGAATTTGCAACTGCCCCTAGCAAATATTGTTAGACAAATTCGGAACTCCATCCAAGTCCACTAAGAAGGTCTAGAGCCAAACTGGTTCCTTCACTACTTTACAAGCAGCTGCTTACCCCGACTTCCATGGTTGAGTCAGTGATGCATTTCTGCTTCACACTCGTCCATTTCATGGCTACACTTTCCAAATGAAAGCACACTAACTGAGGCAGATAGTTTCTGGAATCTATGTCTGATTGGAAATCTGAGTCCGTGTAACTGATGGGAATCAGACTGTCTGATTGATAAACCAACATTCTATCACGAGTTCTCTTTAGATACTTCAGAATGTTTTTAACTGCAGTCCAATGTTCTTTCCTCGGATTACTCTGATAACTTGCCACCATACCAACGGCGAAGCAGATATCTGGTCTCGTGCACAGAATTGCATACATGAGGTTTCCAACAGCCGAAGCATAAAGAACGCCCTTCATGTCACCTATCTCCTTTTGCGTCTTTGGGCACATTTCTTTGGATAGATGTATTCCATGTCTGAAAGGTACAAAACCTTTCTTGGAATCTTGCATGCTGAATCACTTCAAGATAGTGTTTATGTATGAAGCTTGCGATAAGCCTATCATCTTTTTCTTACGATCTCGAGTGATTTGATCCCAAGGATGTGACCAGCTTTCCCTAAGTCCTTCATATCAAACTGTTTTGACAGCCATGCCCTTACGTCTAACAATACCTTTACATCGTCTCCGATGAGCAGAATATCGTCTACGTATAGTACTAAGAATATCAATTCAGCTCCGACACGCTTCTTATACACACAACTTTCGAACTCATTTTGATCGAACCCGTAAGACTTTATAACATGATCAAAACATTTGTTCCAAGCACGCGATGCTTGCTTTAGTCCATAAATGGACTTCTTGAGCTCGCAAACTAGATTTTCTTGGCCTTTTCCAATGAAGCCTTCGGGTTGTTGCATATAGATTTCTTTTTCAAGACTTTTGTTGTGGAAAGCTGTCTTGACATCCATTTGCCAGATCTCAAAATCGAGATGTGCAGCTATCGACAAGAGAATACGGATGGACTTGAGCATAGCTACAGGCGAAAAGGTCTCCTCATAGTCGATCCCTTCTTTTCTGAGTGTATCATTTTGCCACAAGTCTAGCCTTGAAGGTTTCTACCTTCCCGTCCGGTCCTCTTTTTCTCTTGTATACCCACTTGAACCCAATGGGCTTGACCCCATTTAGTGGTTCGACTAGCTCCCACACCTTATTATGATCCATAAAACCCATCTCGGCTTCCATTGTCGTTTGCCAAGAATCCGCACCCTTGTTTTGGATTGCCTCATTGTAAGTCCATGGGTCCGATTCATCTTTACCGGGGACCAAGTCCGATGTATATCCTATCCCCATGAATCTCTCGGGGTGTCTCACAACCCTCCCACTACGACGAGGTTCCTGTTTTGTAAGTGTGTCGTTTGGTATGTCAACTTGTACACTTGGCATTGAGGTAAGCCTTCTTAGCTCATCTAAGGTAATCTCACTTTTGGGCTTTCTATCGTTCATATAGTCTTCTTACAAGAATCTAAAGTGCGTATTGATTACCACTTTTTGATCTTCGGGACTATAGAACATGCACCATTTCATTCCTTCGGGGTACCCTATAAACAACCTTAATTCTGATCGTGGATCCAATTTACCAGCTTCCTTGTCCAACATGTATGCCGGACACCCCCAGATTCTCATGTGTCCTAAACTGGGCTTGCGTTAGGTCCACAACTCTTTAGGGGTTTTGGGAACCGATTTGGATAACACCAGGTTTAGAATGTAAGCCGGTGTTTCCAAGGCGTGACCCCAAAACGATTTGGGTAGATCCGCATAACTCATCATTGATCTGACCATTTCTAAAAGAGTTATGTTTCTTCGTTCTGCAACCCCGTTTTGTTGAGGGGTTCCAGGTGCAGTCAACTGGGATACAATCCCTTCATCTGACAAGTAGTTCAAAAATCATCGCTGAGGTATTCGCCTCCACAATCAGATCGTAGAGACTTGATACGTTTCTCCCTATGATTCTCTGCTTGAGCCTTAAATTCTTTGAATTTATCGAACGTCTCAGATTTATGCTTCATAAGGTAAATGTATCGATAAAAGTAACAAAATACTCATAACCTCCTCTTGCTTTAATTAACATTGGACCACATACATCGGTGTGAACGATTTCCAACATTTATTGGCTCTATTTCCCATGGCTCTGAATGCCCTCTTGGTCATTTTACCCTCCAAACATGATTCGCAAGTTGGAAATGGTTCAACCCGGAGATACTCCAATGAACCATCTTGAACCAACCTTTGGATCCTTTTTGGATTAATATGACCTAGTCTTAGATGTCATAGAAGTGTTTTGTTCACATCTGATGAACGTTCTCTTTTATCCGAAACAGTCGATGTGTTATAGGATGCGTTTTACGTGTGGTGTGCACTTTTAATAGTGTAGACATTGTTCATCAATGTCCCATAACAGATACACTCATCATTTCAAGAAATGATGTCATTCTTATTAAAAGAAACTAAGTATCCATTAACAGAATTTTAGAAACTGAAATTGAATTCTTTCTAAAACTGGGAACATAAAGAACGTCTCTCAAAACTGAAATTCTATCACTAAAAGATAGGTGCACTTCTTCTACTGCTTTAACCACTACTCATACTGCAATATCTGCTACTCACCTAGCATATTGCAGTAACGCTATTTTCGTGGATTTGCAAGACCCGCTACCTACGTAGCATTGCAATACCGTTACTTACGTACTATTGCAATATCTGCTACTTACGTAGCATTGCAATAACCGCTACATTCGTAACATCACCCATGGAGATGATGGTCTCTCTCCCACTAAATCGTTGGATTATCCAGAATCCTTGAAACATTGAAACAAACATGATTAGTGGTTCCCGTGTTCACTACCCACAGATGGGAGCAAACGCCGCTAAACAAGTTTCAACAATTAGTGTTTGAGAATTACCCTTCTTTCCAACCTTTTTAGGTTTGGGACTGACTGACCTCCAATGTCTTCTTAGACCGCAATTAAGCATTTTTTGTTTGTCAGTCTTTTTCTTGACACCTCTTAATGTCATTTTCTTCGAGAACAAATTCTGTATGGTTGTTGGTCCTGGTGAAAAACCCATGAAATGCTGAAAATCATGTAATGCATATAAAACAGGGGTGAATGAATGGTGATTCCAATTTTTTTGCTTTTAAATCTATGATGTGTTTTGCTTATAATTGAATGCATATGACAAGTAAGAACATAAAGCAATAAAGAACACATCAAAGTATAGTTGTTCGGAGACTCAAGCTCCTACATCCACTCTCCCTGTTCCTAGGGAAATTCCTTCAAACGGGACTTATCTCCCTCCACGGGATTGCCTACAGATATTTAACAAGCTTTCACTCAAACTGGACTTATCACCCTCCACGGGATTGCCATACAAGCTTTCTGACTGTCTAAAACAGTTTACTCACTTCTTCTCTAGAGCTTTCTGGCTGACTCAACTGCAGCTTACTAACTCTTTACAACTCCAACAATCACACACAAACTACCTAACAATAGGGTTTGGGTTTGGTTGGTGTCTCCAACTAGGTTGAGATTTTCCCTTACAATGGTTTAGCCTTTATGCTAAGGTTGGGAAAATCTTTCTAAGCTTAGGATATATCGTGGGTTGCTTAGATTGGGTTTAAGAACACTCATGGATGTATTTGTATATCTACAGACTTGTGTTCTATGGTGGGAATGCTTGAGTATATGGCTCTTGGCTCTGTAGCATCTTTTTCCACATTCTCCACGCTTAATTTGATGGAAGATCTTGTATTTATATAGTGGATTTGAATGTTACCGTTGGAGAGAATCACATTCAAATCCATACTATTCTGTACGTTCTGCAGCTTTTTCAGGCTGGTTTTCTTCCTCTCATTGGTCCACGTCAACTGAATCTAATAGCTATATTCTTCAGGATCTTCTGAGTCTTCAGGGTTCTCTGAGTCTTCAGGGTTCTCTGAGTCTTCAGGGTTCTCTGAGTCTTCAGGATTCTTGATTCAGCAGACTTCTCTTGATGGACCTTATCGATCGTATATCTTGACACTTAGGCTAAGCGAGTTGGCTCTTACGACCGGACATCGACCCTCAGTCACTGCTTTTCGAGCTATCGATCATCGATGGCGTTTTTGATTCTCAGTGAACATAACTCCAGATGACTTGTCTTCTGATGACTTTTCTTCTGATTTCTTCTCGCGCGATCGTCGGCTCACCTAATCGGTCGATTATAGCATCAGTCGATTATATCGGTTTATACGCATCAGTTAGCACAAGTTAGCATATCAGGTTGGTTACATCAGGTTATCTTATCTGATCTCAATCACGTCTGATCTTTTCGATCAGTCTCATCTGCTCCTCTTACGATCGACAACCTCCTCTTACGATCTTACGGTCGGTTTAGATTACGATAAACATGTCTACTCTTCGATCATCGGATCGGCTTCGTTTGTTCTTACGGTCATCGATCGGTCACGTTACAGTCATCGTCGGTGACTCTCTTCTTTGATTTCTTTGGCTTAGCTTTTTGCTTCAAGGTCGATTTTGCGGCTCATTCGTTAGTTAACTCATCGGAACTCATCTTACTCATCTGATCTCGATCAGCCTCGTCTGATTTCGATCATCTTCTTCTGATTTCATGAGTTCCCCCTCAACTTGTTATCTGTAAGTTAGCTTGAATAACACAAGTTGATAATGTTTTGGCATAATTCATCAAAACTAAAAATATCCCAACAATGGCTATCTCGCATCACGATTCTGGTGAGTGAAGAATTTGTTAAGAACTATCATAATAGCTGCAATGGTTTCCAAGTTCTCGGTGTGGTTGAACACACCGACGTTGGCGTCAAGATGATACACTTAGCCATTTTCTTGGATCCTAACCATTGCTTATGATGTCACTTATTTTTCCTCTCAATCGTAGTCTTAGCGAGTCTAGGTTAAATCGAGGGCCGGACTTATCGTGTTGCATGGTCAAGACAATATATAATTTCCAATCGACATATTTTCCTATATAACTCTATTGACTTAAAGTATATTAACAGTGGATTAAAAGGTTGCGACATGCTGAACTGAAATAAATAACTATTGTATAAACACAAAATTATCACATAATTCGATCACATGATTCATATTAAAATCTAAAAAAATATATGAACATGCATCAGCCAACATCTCAAAACAGTTTAAATAAGCCACGTGAGGTGGGTCATTATTTAAACACATTCAAGCAGATTACAAACAAGAACAGTTACAAACCTTTAATGTCCAGATTAATAGTCGGCTCAAACTTGACCAATATAAAATTGACAGGGACTTCGGGGAAGTATATGCATATCAATTTTATACCTAAGTAATAACCATGATTAAATACAGAATTATCATTTCGCTTTGAACGAGCCTAGTGGGGAGGGTCATCGTCGCCACTAATCATAATTCACAATCATCCCTTAGGAATTTATTCATGTGAAAACCATCTTTTGGTCGTCCCATGGGGGGAATTTATCCAAAAGAATTCACAAATAAATGAATCATGGAGGTCAAAATTAATTCAATTTTATTATCTGGAATAAAATTGTCAGTTAAATATTTTCAAAACATACTTAGTAATTTTCAAAAGTTAGATTTTTCCACAACAATTTCTCATGCATCGTATATTTAAACAAATTAAATAAGCACGACTATAAATAAAGCAAACATTAGGTAGCTCACGGCGGAACCGTGGCTATGTGAGCCGTCGCCTACGCCGCGTCGGCCCGGCCATCCCGCCCGTCGCCTGGCGTCCCTCGGCATGAAGTCCGGATCGCCATAGCGCGCACCGCCTCATCACCCGATATCGCTTCGCCCACTGATGCTGGCGCAGCGTCGCGCTTTCAGGCAGTAGTCTTGGCGTCGACCGCCGTGGCCGCCAGCGCCCGTGCGTCGGTAATGCGCCCCTGCCGCTTTGTCCGACGCGTGCGCCCGTGTACCCCGCCGGCGCCTGCGCACCAAGTTCAGTTCCGTCTTTCTCGTACGCTTTTGGCTTTGCCAGCGTCGCGAAGTGCTTTTGAACCAGACGCGACCGCCTAGCACCTCGTGCTTTGGCTCGCGTACGTCTGGGCACTTGGTCGCCTCGTCTTTAATTTTTCGTCTTCGTTCTCTATCCGGTTGCAATTTATTTATAAAAAACAAATAAACCTAGATCTAGACTAGTCTATTACATTGACCAAATAAAACAAATCCTAATCTACTCGTGGATTTTCTCACGAGGCAAAACGAATTCAAACTAATCGAATTTAAAACCACAATTTATATGCATGCATAAATAAACATTCATCAAATACCATGACAATTGGATACCTGCAAAAAAGATCTAGCAATTCTACTATCCAATTTCAAATTCAATAAAAAAGGAATTAAATTATAATTTGAAATTCAAAGCCCGAAACCAAGGCTCTGATACCAGTTGTTGGGGAATTAATTGTCCGGATCTATTCGGGATGAATATTTAAATACAAATTTAATTCGAACAATTATTACTAGCATGAATTAATCCTATATTAATTCAAATAATAATTCAACAACAAATCATGCATATAAATTTATCACATAAATCCTACGCATGCGGAATAGCTAGGAGTTTACGTGAACTAACCTCTCGGAGTGACAACCGTTGAGAAGATGGATATCCCGTTCACACGAACAAACCCAAAGAGTCTTCTCATGTATTCCCTCGTCCTTGTCCAACAATCCGGTGAAAAGATACTCGTGAACAATTAACAAAAGGAAAAATAAAATTATGTTGCACCACCTTTGTGGATTTCTAATTTTTCCAACACATGGAATTGCATGGGGATGAAAAATTCATCCCCTATTTATAATACTAGGTGGTGGCCGATTGTTGCCCTAGGAATAAGATGGGAAAATCTTTTTCTTGGTCTCCAAGAAATCTTGAATATATCCAATATATTCTTTTCTCCATATTTAAAATATTCCGTAAAAATCTCACCTCCTTATATTATGGATTTTTCGAAAAAATAAGAGAGTAGGAATCCAAGATTTGAATCTTCTTGAATTTATGAGATATTCTTGTATTCCAAGAATACATTCCATAATATCTTTTCAAGAAAATCAAGAAAATTTTTCCTTCCCTTATTTATTTAAAATTTTCGAAAATTCCCAATAAATAACCAAGTGGGAGATTTCTTGAATTTAATGAGATAATCTTGTAATCCAAGAATACTTATCTTCATACCATAACAAAATTCAAAGAAAATCTTTCTCCCCTTTTATTAGTTAATTTTGAAAATTATAGGAAAAATAGGCAACAAGAATTTATTTTATTTTAAACACCTTTTTCAGTTATTGGACTTTATATTTGGGGTACTTGAGGGGCCATTAGGAGAATTAAGATTGGACCTTCTAATGGACCTTGAATTTCCAATATTGAGCCACAATATTATTCAAGCCCATAAATATTAATTAATCCCACTACATAATTAATATTGCACTATCCATCGTAACCCATATTACAGTTAATATGGCTCCCGGTTATTTTTTCCCGCATTTAAGATTATCCAGTCCATTAATTAATTTAAGCCACTTAAATAGCTTCACATTAATTAATATCTTTTTCCTTGGTTCAGGAACGGCTCAACATTATTATCCATACCGGAAAACTAATTCCACTTGCAAGATTTGGTATGATAAAACTTCTGAGCCTCCCAAGGGGACTAATCAAACAAGACGCACTTGCACACCGATTCTCCGTATTAAATCTTAGCAATCATCATGTAACTAATAATATTGCCCAAGATACAAGGTATTGAATCACACTGGTTCTCTACCCATCGTAAGTCAAATCAATAGTTATTAATTCCACACGATCTTATTTAAGGGACAGAGATTAAGAAATAACTAACCAATGAGGTCTAATTCTTCTATATTAAGTACTGAAGAATTTATCATCCTGTAGGTCCTCTTCAGTGCATCATAATGCACTAGTGTAATCTCTTGGTCAAGATAAGTCAATCTGAGCCTTACACTTCAACCATTCACGATGGATTGTCATTTCCATCTAGGTTGTGAATTCTGTACTTTTAGTTACAAGGGACTATTAATTTAATCTTCTGTGATCTGGTATCACTAAATTAACTACAATGTAACACGTACTAATTATTGAACAGTTATGCAGTAAATATATGTAACATTCAATGATATTTAAAGTAACAGTGATAAATAATTTATTTCAGCAAATAAGCCCGAAATTCAGTCTTGTTATACAAAGTAAAAGCATACTTTCCAGTATAACCCCAACAATCTCCCACCTATACTCAAAATCTGCTTTTAAGTATACTACAGCACGTCTCATGTAGAATCTACGTGACATCTAATGTCACCTACACGAACCTAATAATATCTCTCCCACTTATACTCAAAGCAGATTGGTTACGCACTTGACAACCATTCCTCCCACATGTCTCTTGAATGTTTCCAGAGGCAGACACTTTGTGAAAGGATTAACTAAGTTATCCTCCAATGCGATCTTAGCCACCTCTTCACCTCCTCTCTTAACGATTTCTTGTCTAAGATTTCTTTCCTTCAGTGTGCTTGTTTGACTCGTGGACTCTTGGTTCCCTTGAATTTACAACTGCCCCTAGCAAATATTGCTAAACAAATTCGGAACTCCATCCAAGTCCACTAAGAAGGTCTAGAGCCAAACTGGTTCCTTCACTGCTTCACAAGCAGCTACTTACCCGACTTCCATGGTTGAGTCAATGATGTATTTCTGCTTCACACTCGTCCATTTCATGGCTACACTTCCCAAATGAAAGCACACTAACTGAGGCAGAAAGTTTATGGAATCTATGTCTGATTGGAAATCCGAGTCCGTGTAACCGATGGGAATCAGACTGTCTGACTGATAAAGCAACATTCTATCGTGAGTTCTCTTCAGATACTTCAGAATGTTTTTAACTGCAGTCCAATGTTCTTTCCCCGGATTACTCTGATATCATGCCACCATGCTAACGGCAAAGCAGATAACTGGCCTCATGCATAGCATTGCATACATGAGGTTTCCGACAGCCGAAGCATAAGGAACGCCCTTCATGTCATCTATCTCCTTTTGCGTCTTCGGGCACATTTCTTTGGATAGATGTATTCCATGTCTGAAAGGTACAAAACCTTTCTTGGAATCTTGCATGCTCAATCGCTTCAAGACAGTGTCTATTTATGAAGTTTGCGATAAGCCTATCATCCTTTTCTTACGATCTCGAGTGATTTGATCCCAAGGATGTGAACAGCTTTCCCTAAGTCCTTCATATCAAACTGTTTTGACAGCCATGCCCTTACATCTGACAATACCTTTACATCGTCTACGATGAGCAGAATATCATCTACGTATAGTACTAAGAATACCAATGCAGCTCTGACACGCTTCTTATACACACAACTTTCGAACTCATTTTCATCGAACCCGTAAGACTTTATAACCTAATCAAAACATTGGTTCCAAGCACGCGATGCTTGCTTTAGTCCATAAATAGATTTCTTGAGCTTGCAAACTAGATTTTCTTGGCCTTTTCCAATGAAGCCTTCGGGTTGTTGCATATAGATTTCTTCTTCAAGACTTCCGTTGAGGAAAACTGTCTTGACATCCATTTGTCAGATCCCAAAATCGAGATGTGCAGCTATCGACAAGAGAATACGGATGGACTTGAGCATAGCTACAGGTGAAAAGGTCTCCTCATAGTCGATCCCTTCTTTTCTGAGTGTATCCTTTTGCCACAAGTCTAGCCTTGAAGGTTTCTACCTTCCCATCCGGTTCTCTTTTTCTCTTGTATACCCACTTGCACTCAATGGGCTTGACCCCATTTAGTGGTTCGACTAGCTCCCACACCTTATTATGATCCATAGAACCCATCTCGGCTTCCATTATCATTTACCAAGAATCCGCATCCTTGTTTTGGATTGCCTCATTGTAAGTCCATGGGTCCGATTCATCTTTACCGGGGACCAAGTCCGATGACTATCCTATCCCCATGAATCTCTCGGGGTGTCTCACAACCCACCCACTACGATGAGGTTCCGGTTGTGTAAGTGTGTCGTTTGGTATGTCAACTTGTACACTTGGCATTGAGGTAAGCCTTCTTAGCTCATCTAAGGTAATCTCACTTTTGGGCTTTCTGTCGTTCCTATATTCTTCTTCCAAGAATCTAAAGTGCGTATTGATTACCACTTTTTGATCTTCGGGACTATAGAACATGCACCATTTCGTTCCTTCGGGGTACCCTATAAACAACCTTAATTCTGATCGTGGATCCAATTTATCAGCTTCCTTGTCCAACACGTATGCCGCACACCCCCAGATTCTCATGTGTCCTAAACTGGGCTTGCGCCTGGTCCACAACTCTTTAGGGGTTTTGTAAACCGATTTGGATGACACCAGGTTTAGAATGTAAGCCGCTGTTTCCAAGGCGTGACCCCAAAACAATTTGGGTAGATCCGCATAACTCATCATTGATCTGACCATTTCTAAAAGAGTTATGTTTCTTCGTTCTGCTACCCCGTTTTGTTGAGGGGTTCCGGGTGTAGTCAACTGGGATACAATCCCTTCATCTGACAAGTAGTTCAAATATCATCGCGGAGGTATTTTCCTCCACTGCAGATAGTAGAGACTTGATACGTTTCTCCCTATGATTCTCTGCTTGAGCCTTAAATTCTTTGAATTTATCGAAGGTCTCATATTTATGCTTCATAAGGTAAATGTATCCATATCTTGAGTAATCATCGATAAAAGTACGAAATACTCATAACCTCCTCTTGATTTGATTGACATTAGACCACATACATCGGTGTGAACGATTTCCAACATTTCTTTGGCTCTATTACCCTTGGCTCCGGATGCCCTCTTGGTCATTTTACCCTCCAAACATGATACGCAAGTTGGAAATGGTTCAACCAGGAGATACTCCAATGAACCATATTGAACCAACCTTTGGATCCTTTTTGGATTAATATGACCTAGTCTTAGATGCCATAGAAGTGTTTCGTTCACATCTGATGAACGTTCTCTTTTATCCGAAACAGTCGATGTGTTATAGGATGTGTTTTGCGTGTGGTGTGCACTTTTAATAGTGTAGACATTGTTCATCAATGTCCCATAACAGATACACTCATCATTTTAAGAAATGATGTCATTCTTATTAAAAGAAACTAAGTATCCATTAACAGAATTTTAAAAACTGAAAGTGAATTCTTTCTAAAACTGGGAACATAAAGAACGTCTCTCAAAACTAAAATTATATCACTAAAAGATAGGTGCACTTCTCCAACTGCTTTAACCACTGCAATATCTGCTACTCACCTAGCATATTGCAGTAACGCTACTTTCGTGGATTTGTAATACCCGTTACCTATGTAGCATTGCAATAACCGTTACTTACGTAGTATTGCAATATCTGCTACTTACGTAGCATTGCAATAACCTCTACTTTCGTAACATCGCCCATGGAGATGATGGTCTCACTCCCACTAAATCGTTGGATTATCCAGAATCCTTGAAACATTGAAACAAACATGATTAGTGGTTCCCGTATTCACTACCCACAGATGGGAGCATACGCCGCTGAACAAGTTTCAACAATTAGTGTTTGAGAATTACCCTTCTTCCCAACCTTTTTAGGCTTGGGACAGGCTGACCTCCAATGTCTTCTTAGACCGCAATTAAGCATTTTTTGTTTGTCAGTCTTCTTCTTGACACCTCTTAATGCCATTTTCTTCGAGAACAAATTATGTATGGCTACCTCGCTTCACGATTCTGGTGAGTGAAGAACTTATTAAGATCTATCATAATAGCTGCATTGGTTTCCAAGTTCTGGTGTCGGTGTTGCAACACACCCTACGTTGAAGTCAAGATGATACACTTAACCATTTTCTTGGATCCTAACCATTGCTTATGATGTCACTTATTTTCCTCTCAATCGTAGTCTTAGCGAGTCTAGGTTCGTCAAGGACGGACTTATGCGTGTTGCATGGTCAAGACAATATATAATTTACAATCGACATATTTTCCTATATAACTCTATTGACTTAAAGTATATTAACAGTGGATTAAACGATTGGTACATGCTGAAGTGAAATAAATAATTATTGTATAAACACAAAATTATCACATAATTCGATCACATGATTCATATTAAAATCTCAAAAAATATATGTACATGCATTAGCCAACATTTCAAAACAGTTTAAATAAGCCACGTGGGGTGGGTCATTATTTAAACACATTCAAGCAGGTTACAAACAAGAACAGTTACAAACCTTTAATGTCCAGATTAATAGTCGGCTCAAACTTGACCAATATAAAATTGACAGGGACTTGGGGAAGTATATGCATATCAATTTTATACCTAAGTAATAACCATGATTAAATACAGAATTATCATTTCGCTTTGAACGAGCCTAGTGGGGAGGGTCATCGTCGCCACTAATAATAATTCACAATCATCCCTTCAGAATTTATTCATGTGAAAACCATCTTTTGGTCGTCCCGTGGGGGGAATTTCTCCAAAATAATTCACAAATAAATAAATCATGGAGGTCAAAATTAATTCAATTTTATTATCCGGAATAAAATTGTCAATTAATTATTTTCAAAACATACTTAGTAATTTTCGAAAGTGAGATTTTTCAACAACAATTTCTCATGCATCGCATATTTAAACAAATTAAATAAGCACGACTATAAATAAAGCAAACATCAAAACAAAAAATTAAACATATTGGGCACATATATCCAACTGTCATGGTTAATTTTTGTCATGTCTTGATATTGAGAAATCGTCTTCGTAGCACTCATCGTTCGTCTCGAAAGGCTCCCACTCGACCGCAACATGTTCTTTAAACACGTCCTCCGTCTAGGTTCAAGACGACGTCCGGCATTAGGTAGCTCACGGCCCGGAACACGTATCTGCATGCGCCCATGCGCACGCCCGCATCCAGCCCGGCCATCCCCGCCCATCGCATGGCAGTCCTCGGCATGAGTCAGATCCGCGCTCGCGCCCGCCTCGTCGCCCGATCGTAAGTCAAAGCAATAGTTATTAATTCTACACGATCCTTGTTGGGAAATTTAGAGTTTTGATGAAAGTTCTAAAACACATGTAATAGGACCAGTCAGACCTGTTAGCTGACTGATGTTTTTATTACCAGTTATAGAATACCAGTTGATAATTGTTGTATAGAACAACTGATGTAGAAGATATGTCACATATTAAGGGGGAACCTCAATATGTATAGGTCAGATCTGAAGATCTGAAGAACAGCTGATATCCGACAGGCCAGAAGGCAAGAGAAGAACAGAAGATCAGATTGATCTGATAAAGTCAGACATATCAGCTGAAGTCATGAAGTTCAAACTCAGAAGACTTGAAGATTAGATGACTTCCAGAAGATCAGACCAGAAAACCTACATCAGCCGAGTCTGCTAGTTGAAGCTAAGACAACTGGCACCAGAAGACTCTATCAGGTAGACTGATCAGTTGTGACTGATCAGGTCAGCTCACCAGGTGAAAACTGATGTTTCACCTAATCATACGTCGATGATCTGAACAAGAAGAATGTCAACCTTAGTTGGTAGAACAACGCTGAAAAGTGCTTCTGTTAACCAATAAGAACAAGACACGTATGATCGGAGCCGGCAATTATGGGATTTGGTGCTGCTTCCTCTAACGGCTATAAAAGACATTATTCACGCTTTCGGCCATGCCATTTCTGAAGCACGTCACATCAATCCTGCAAGTCTACCAAATATAGCCGGAAATTCAAATTGCTCTCCAACGGCTCTTTGATTTCGAGGTCTATAAATATGGGATTGCTCTTCAGAGTGAAGACACGGAAACTATCAAGAAGCTCAAGCTATAATCAAATTTCCGCACAAAGAACACAAACTCGAAGATTATTTTCTAAGTGTTCATCCCATAAGTTCTTAGCACATAAATCTTTTCATCTAGCTGATAGGCTACTTAAAAACTAGAAAAGATTTCAAAGTTGGAACAAAAACAATCTTACCCAAAACCCAAAGTTAGGTTAAGTTGTTTAGCAAGATTTCAGACTAGGGTTTCTAGTTCTGATTTCTGGGATCGGTTGAGTGAGAACTCCTTAAATATCTGTTGATGTACTGTGTTGGACTAACACAATAATCTAAGTCCAGTTGGTTTAGTTGGTGCCCCTTGTGATAGGGAAGAGTGGACGTAGGACTGGTTTGTCCGAACAACTATAAATCTTGTGTGCACTTACCTGCTTTGATTAACTGTTTTACACAATCGCACACAACCTAATTAAAGCTGCATACATATTCTAAGTTAAGATCAGCTAGCACCAAGCTTCTGATCTGATCAAGTTTGACACTTTAGTCAACTGGTTGAAAGACTGACTTTGGAATCTGATTTATTAAAACTGGTTTTTCACACGGGTAAAACTTAGCTTCCGCACAATCAGTTAAACTGATAGATACCTAACTGATCTGCCTTCAAGCGATTAGTAAGTTAGATATCAGTCCAAACTGATTCACTTGCACTCTGATCAGGCTAACTGCCATCACACCTGATCTGCACAAAAAGTTTTCAGAAGTCTATTCACCCCTCCCCTCTAGACTTTTGCCCTCACAAAACCCGTTCGGGACCTACAATCCTATTTAAGGGACGGAGATTAAGAAATAACTAACCACTGAGGTCTAATTCTTCTATATTCAGTACTGAAGAATTTATCCTCCTATAGGTCCTCTTCAGTGCATCATAATGCACTAGTGTAATCTCTTGGTCAAGACAAGTCAATCACCTTCAATTCCCCATCTTCATCTTCGATTCGGTTACAATTTATTTGAAAAATAAACAAACCTAAAATTTATACTAGTCTATTATATTAAACAAATCAAAAAAATATCATAATCTACTCGTGAATTTTCTCACGAGAAAAATGAATTCGAACGAGTCGAATTCAAAACCAAACATTCATACGCAGGATATAAATAAAACATTAAATAACCATGACAATTGGATACCTGCAAAAAAGATCTAGCAATTTTACTATCCAATTTCAAAATTTAATGAACAACAATTTAAATTACAATTTAAATCACAGAGCTCGAAATTGAGGATCTAATACCAGTTGTTGGGGAACATTTTCCCTGATCTATTCGAGGTGTAATTTAAATACAATTTTAAATGAACAATTATTACTAGCATGAATTAATCCTATTAATTCAAATAACAATTACCAACAACGTACATGCGTACAATTAATTTCACGTAAAGTCCTACACATGTGAAATCTAGGAGTTTACGCAAAACGTACATCTTGAAGAGAAAATCGTTGAGACGATGGATCAACCAAAATGTCTTCTCAAGTATATCCCAAGTCCTTGCTCGTTATCCGGTGGAAGATACTCAAGAACAATTTTAAAGAAAGGAATAAAGAAAAAAATTTATTGCACTCCCTTTGTGGATTTCGAATTTTTTCAAGACTGGAATTGTGTTGGGGATGAAAAAATCATTCTCTATTTATAACATGAGGGGGGGGATGAAATTTGGGTCTTTTTGGAGATATGAAAATTTCTTTGTATCTTCCACAAGATACAATCTTGAATATATCTAATATATTATATTTTCCATAAATACCTTCCCACAAAATCTTCCTTTATTTTCTTGCCCTCTTTTTCGAAAATTTCCCCAAGAAAAGATCAAGTCAACGATTCTTGAATTTATGAGATAATCTTGTATTCCAAGAATACTTATCTTCCATAAAATCTTTCCAAGAAAAACTCCTTCTTTCTTTTCTTGTATTTATTGAAAATTATGGGAAAAATTAGGCAATAATTATTTCTTTTATTTTAATCACATTTTCATTAATTGGGCTTATGTTGGGCTACTTGAGTGGCCTTTAGGAGAATTAAGATTGGACCTCCTAATGGGCTCTGAATTCCAATATTTAGCCACAATACTATTTAGTCCATTAATATTAATTTACTTCACTATAAAATTAATATTGCACTATCCATCTTAATCCATATTACGACAATATGGCTCCAGGTTATTATTTCCCGTATTTAAGATTATTTAGTCCATTAATTAATTAAGCCACTGAAAAGTTTTATATTAATTAATATATTTTTCCTTCGAGTAAAAACAGCTCAACATTATTGTCCATATCGAAACTTAATCCACTTGCAAGATTTGTATGATAAAACTTCTGAGCCCACCAAGGGGACAAATCAAACAAGACTTTTCTTGCACACATTTCTCTGTATTAAATCTTAGCAATTGTCACATAGTTAATAATATTGCCCAAATAAAAAGTTTAGAATCGCTCTCTGATTCTAAACCCAACATAGATCAAAGAAATAAATATTAATCACACACAATCATATTTAAGTGATAGAGATTAAGAAATCACCAACCACTAAGGTCTAATTCTTCATTCCATAAGTTAGTACGAAAGAATTTATCCTATCTGTAGGTCCGCTTCAGCGCATCACAATGCACTAGTGCAATCTCTTGGTTAAGACATGTCAATCTGAGCTTTGCACATCAACCTTTATCAATGGAGTGTTCAATTCCATCTAGGTTGTGAAGATGTACTTATTTACAAGGGACTGTTAATGTGATCTTCTGTGATCGGGTATCACCACATTAACTACAATGCAATATGTACTAATATTGAACGGTTTGCAATAAATAAATAACATTCATTCATATTTAAAGAAACAGTGATAAAAGATTTATATTCACTAAATAAGAGTACATTAGTCTGTTATACAAAGTAAAAGCATACTTTCACGTATAACCCCAACACAATAGATAGATGTAAAGACAACATTTCTGCATGGTGATCTGGTGGAAACCATTTACATGCACCAGCCTGAGGGATTTGTGTCAAAAGGAAATTAGAGCAAGGTTTGCTTACTCAAGAAATCACTGTATGGACTTAAGCAAAGTCATAGGCAGTGGTATGTGAAGTTTGACAGCTTCATGACTTCTATTGGTTTTATCAGGTGTTCTTATGACAGTTGTGTCTACTTAGAAAGGCATGGACAGAAAGTTGTTACTTACCTGTTGATGTATGTGGATGACATGCTCATAGCAAGTAAAAGTTCAGCTAGAATTCAAATTCTAAAAGGAAAGCTCAACTCAGCATTTGAAATGAAGGATTTGGGAAATGCTAAAAGGATCTTAGGAATAGATATTGTCAGAAACAAAGTTAAAGGGAGGTTATTTCTGTCTCAGACAGGATATCTAAAGAAAGTTCTCATGAAATTCTTCATGCATCAAGCTAAATTTGTTAACACTCCTCTTGGACAACATTTCAAGTTGTCAAAAGAGCAGTCACCTAAAAGTAATGTTGAGAGGAAGTTGATGAGTGGTGTTCCTTATGTTAATGGAGTTGGTAGTTTAATGTATGCTATGGTGTGCAGTATACCAGATCTTACTCATGCTATGAGTGTGGTTAGTAGGTTCATGGCTGATCCAGGAAGCACTCTTTGGGAAGCTTTGAAGCGGGTGTTCAGATATGTGAATGACATTACTGATTCAGGGTTACTGTTTGAGAGAACTGGCAGCAGAGCTGATCCCATTCATGGATTTGTGGATGCAGATTTTGCTAGTAATATCATGGATGCAAAAGGCGGCCTAGGCAGCGCCTAGGTGCTAGGCGGCCGTCGGCCACCCCCATTAGTTCAAAATTGGACCTCCTGGCATTTTTTAAGGGCCTGGCTGCCTAAAAAAGCGCCGCCAAAGCGGCTTGGCGATCTGATTTTAAGCTCAATAAAAAAATCTAACCTAAATTGAAGAAGAGTGTCATTTGCTAGAGAAATGTGTCCGTCGCCGAGCCTTCGCTCAGCTCGGTTCCGATCATCGCCGCCGTCAAGACTGTCGTCGCGCCCTTTTTTCATTGTCAAGACCGGCTTAAAATGCCGTCCACGCCCGCCTAATAACCCTCGTTACCCTCTTCCTGTTTATATATATATACGCCTATACATATCACATATGTAATTCAAATTAGGGAAACACATATATCAAATGGAAATTTGGGGGAAATGAGCAAATTGTGAATGGGTAATTGGGGGAAATTAGCGGAAGTTGTGGAATGGGAAATTGGTTCGCTTCTTCTTCTTCTCCACTAAGCACGGAAATGGGAAATTGGGGCTGGGAAAATGACGCAAGATTGGAAAATTATCTATTATAATAATTATTTAATTTATTTTCAGCTTAATGATTTTTAAAAAATATTAAAAAAAAAAACTTAGGCGGCCATAAAACGCCCGCCTTCCGCCTTCTGCCTTCTGCACCCTTGAGTAATATTGACACCAGAAAATCTTTAACAGGCTACATCTTCACATTGTTTGGTACTGCAGTAAGCTAGAGATCAATGCTACAATCAGTAGTAGCCTTATCAACCACAGAAGCTGAGTATGTGAAGGAGGTTATATGGTTGAGAGGGATAGTTCAAGAGTTTGGAATAAATCAGAAGAGCATTACTATCTTGTGTGACAATCAGAGCACTATACATCTAGTGAAACATCAAGTGTTTCATGAAAGATCAAAGCATATCAGTGTGAAGTTGCACTTTGTTAGAGATGTGGTGGAGAATGGCACTGTTGTAATCAAGAAGGTGGGTCCAGAGGATAATGCAGCTGACATGCTCACCAAATCTCTACCTGGAAGCAAGTTTAAGTATTGTTCTGATTTGGTCAAGCTCGGGCCTTGTGAAGTGGACTGATGATCAGAAAGGATTGGAAAGGATGGGCACATTCTTACACTTGATTTGAGGTGGAGAATTGTAATGATCAAATGTGAAGTGAAGAATGGTCAAATAGAAGTGGTTTGATAAGTTCAGAACCAGGTTCAATACTCTAAGAACCGGCCGCGTGTGATGAACCCGACCTGAATTCTATTTTGACAGCTAAAACTGGTCTATAACAGTTATAACAGAATTGGAGTTGCTGACTTCGCTGCGCGCAGGGGATTAAAGCTTGGGAATTCAGTTTCTGTGCGATTCATTCTTATTAATTGGGTTGAGGGTTTGTTTAGCCTATATTCATACTTCATATCTTGTGAGACCTTCATAGATTGTTATGGTTTTCATCATAAGCTAGAAATTAGGGTTCTTGAGTGTGAGTGAGAATTTGGTTCGTTTCTGGGGAATTGGTGAGTGAAACTTGTAATTGTTTGCGTGATTGATAGTGGAGAAGTTTCCTGATCCCGTGGATGTAGGCAATTATGACGAACAACGTAAATCTTATGTTTGCCCAATTTCGATTTCGTTTTTGTTATCTTCTTCGCATAGCTTCTGGTTTCGATTTGTTGTTTATCTGATCTTGTGAATCGAGCAATAGGATTAACACATTTATTTATTTATTTGTTCGAGGAGGGAGGAAAAAACTTTCTCACCCATAAAGTTGGACATTTGAATGGAAATATATTTTTTTGACAGGATACATTTGAATGGAAATATATTAGGTATATGTGTAAGTGACAAACATCCACGAAAGAGACCCATCCTAATTCATCTCTTCAAAATAAAATTTTCATAATATTTTAGTGGTAATTTATCCCATAAAAAACATATTTATATGCTATACTACTCTATTGTTGTTTCCGTCAAACTGTTAACGAAGATTAAGGGTTTTATTTGTTAGGGGGTAATGAGGTGTGTAATGGGGATGAATGATGAGTCATTCTCACTATACTTACTAGTTTTTTGTCAGCCCGTGCGTTGCACGGAAGTCATTAAATATTGACATATTTTATTAATTTATTATTATATATTTTTAGTATCACTTCAATTTATAGATTATAATTAATCTTTTAGATATTAATTGTCATATTAATTGATAATTTAATAATGAAAATATATATATATATATATATATATATATTTACTAAAATATATATTAGTTAAAATAAATTTTAATAATTATTCTCATCCCCAAAGTTTCAACTGCAGGAAATCTAAAAAGTTAGAGCCTCTCTGTTTACTACTTCACAATTTGGTTTTTGAAATGACGCTTTATATGCATAAGTGATTCTCATTCTCTAATTTTTTATATAAAAAAAATTGATACAATACATCAAACATAAAATAATAAGCATACATGTAACAGTAATTATATTTTTTTAAATAAAAATAAAAGAAAAACAATCATTTAAAAAAAATAACATTCACCCTTTCTAACAAAAACAATGTAAATAAACAAAAAAAATCATAATATAATTTAAAAAAATCTAAACATTTCAGAACACTTCTTAAAATGCAACATTCTTTGTTGTATTATGTTCAGAATTATCATTATTACACAACATAATCTTCAAACTGCGACATAGAGCTGACCATGGCTAAACACCGGCTTCTTAAGAAATACTCCAACATGGAAAAATGATTGTCCTTGGCTTTATTTATTGACATAGCATAGGAAACAATCAACAAAAATTGTCTGCATGTAAACTTGAAAGGTAACATAGTATCAGAAGGAGTCAGTGACAATCTAGGTATCAATGCTAGTTCACCAGCGCTGCTACCAATAAGAACTTTAGCTTCGATTACTCTATCACTCAACCTAGTGATCACCAACCTACACATATAGAAAAAGAATTTATATAATTAATCTTAAAAGAAATGGTAAATATTACTAAAAAATAAATTTAATTAAAAAATAAAAAATAACTTGGTCCCGTTACATAATCCCCTTGAATGATCTATATTTCTCAACAACATAACAGGCGTTCTAACTTTGAGATTAAGTTCATGATCTGGCACACCGGAAAATTTCAAAGTGTTGAGGAACTCAGGAGTATGAACATCAGCTAGAGAATCAAAATTGAAATCAGGCCTGTAAAGACAATCGGAACTGAGATACTTGCGAGCCCCATCCCCAAATATACATACACATAATATTAAATCACTTTGATAATTTTAAGAACTATATAGAATATTATGATTAATAATAAAGTTTAATATACATGAATTATGTGCTTCTCTCGTTTTCTTTTCATATCTCCAAAAATCATGTTCTTGAATATGCATAAATACTAAAGTTTCTATTAATATGAAGTGTAAAGTATTGTTTTATAGAAGAAATATTGGTGCATATTGGATACCTAAAAAATTACTAATATTTATGTATTTTGATATAAATATATTTAAAAAATTCTTATCAAACACGATAATATTTTTATTGTTAAGTTTTATGTTCGACTGGTCCCCCATAATTTTAAGTCCTGGCTCCGCCCCTAATCAGAACCATAATCAGTTCTTGTCCCTATACTTCCATCACCAACTGATTCAATTCATTCCGAAAATAATTTCATTTTGTTCATCCCTTGAACCGAATTGAATTGCATCAACCTCATGTTTCTTGTCAACATCAAAATAGTGCATGCGTTCCACAAATCAGATGAATTGATATTGACATGTACAATGTCATGTCTCCTTCCTTTTGGAATGATAGGCAATATTTGTCGAAAATCTCCCCTTAAAAACAATTGTCTTTACACCAAATGGTATTTCAGAGCGTGATGGATTAGACAGTTGCATGATATCTCTCAATGATGTGTCTAATGCTTCAATACAATGTATGTGAATCATTGGAGCTTCATCTCATATTATGAGCTTACACTTAATAAAAAATTCAGCGAGTCAACATAAAACTTCTCTAACATTTTTTAAAATTCTCCCAATTGCATGTCAGTACCCATTGTTCACCGTCTTTGAAGCACCGATCATAGACTACTCTTCCGGTGGACGTTTTGAATAGACAACTTTCATGAAGTAAAATACCAAAGGCTTTGCCCCATTATTTGAGGTATACACTTGAGCCAAATAGAAAGTAGTTCATATTAGACTACAAATACAAGTACACATAATAAAACCAAATAACTACTAATCTGGTGAATTTAATATTGGTTAAAATCTAAATATTATATTATAATGATAAATATAATCATGTTAAATAATAAAACTTACTATTTTTCTTTCAATGCGAGCAAAAAAATCTGGCACATAATCAACACTTGGGAAAAAGATTGCAATATCATTAAGAATTTCAAGTTAAAAAACATTCTTGTAAATGTATAAGTTGAAAATAATAAAAAAAAATATAAAACATACGTTTATAAGAAACATTCAACGTTATACCGAACTTGGCGTAGACCACCATTCTTGTTAGACTCGAATCAATAGATCAACATATTCACAGCGAAAAAATGATAAATAGATCCTATCACCAATTTTCAATTTATAAAAACCTAAGAGACGGTCTCAATCTTCCCCATAGAAATGTTTACCATGTGTACTTTTCCATACATAATTCACATGTCACGACGTTCCAGAATAATCTTGTTATAGTATAATTTTTTTGAGAAATAATGTTGAGAGGAATATTCTGCAAATATAAAAATTCATTGTAAAAAGTTACGCTATAATATATCATTGTAAAACGTTCCACCACAAAAAAAAAAATTATATAGCTTACCATTTTATTCCAATTCTTAGAACCAAGATAATCAGGATAAAATTCATTGTAAAAAGTTCCATCAAAATTCAACATATGCCTTTTATGATCAATTTGGTTGGAGTTTGACTGGATCAATTTATTGTTGCAACCAATCACGATAATTATGCGGTAATAGTCTATGATCTATTGATTTCTAAAATCATATTGAATAATAAAATGACAAAAACTCATATGAGACGGTCTCATGCATGAGACGGAGTACAACCAAGCACAAATTATACCCACCCCTCCCAAAGTGTTAAAGCGTCAATGTCCAACTTATACCCCATGATTTAGAGAATATTTTTTAATTTATGATATAATTTAAATTTTTATAATTGATTTATTTAATAAGATCATAAAATTGAAATCTGAAGTATACAAAAAATTCAAATATCTAGATTACGGAATATGTACTTTAAATTAAATTTAAAAGGTGAAATTGAAATTTACACATTAATTCGTAATTAAATTAAGTACCATTACTATAACTTTAGAACATAAAATAATAATAATAATAATAATAATAATAATAATATCTTAAGATTATACAACTTTATTGTTTCTTCTCTTAAAAAATATGTTATTAAGACTAATTGTTTGATTAAATCATGAAATCATTATCAAATTCTGAAATACATTTGTACACTTAGAAAATGATAATACTACTTTCATTTTAGAAAAAAAAAACAAAATTTTATATCGTTTTTCCAATATATCAAAACGTGAATTTATATGATTAATTATATAAATTAAAAAATTAAAATAATTGAAATTTATTGAGACTGGTTTTCATAATTGAAATTTATTATGATATACACAATCCAAGGCCTTCATTTACATTCATTTAATATCATCGCTTCATTGTAACTAAATGTATTTATATATACCATAAACACATTAATCAGTGTACAGTTATAAACATCATTATGCATGGCGGGTTATTTTGTGGACGGTAACAATCATCAGGCAATTAATATTAATATCATTTCTATATTAAATCATAAATAAAAATGTTAAAATTCAAGTGTACCACAATATAAATCTTGTTATTAAAAATTGTCAAGACGATTTACCTCATAATAAATGGTTTGGTCAAAATTACCAGAATGTGAGATTATATATTAATTGGTATAAGTTATCAAATTAAAAATTGCACATTAAATGATTGGTCATATTAACTCAAATAAAATAATACTTATATATGTATATGTTGGGAGATGAATTTAATAAAAGATATATGATTTTGATTAAGATCCCAAAACCCCTGAGTATGACATGTTCAGAATGATCTTGATAGTTGAGTCAGGATTCAGTTTTAGAGTATTCAGGATGTTATCTGCAAAATGTATAGTCAGCAGATATAGATCAGGATAGGTTCTGAAGACTCTGAAGAACTCAGTGTGTTTATGAAGAAACTGAAGCCAAAAGATGAAACTGAAGTTTTCAAGACTTCGAGGAAATCGAGAATCAAGACTTCGATGAGATGGCGAGAATCAAGACTCGGTGAAATCGAGAATCAAGACTCGGCGAGGCGAGAATCAAGACTTCGGTGAAATCGAGATAATCAAGACTCAAAGATGAAATCGAGGAACCGGAGACTCAAGATGAAGATTCAAGATATCGGGCCAAGATATTCAGAAGACTCGAAGACTCAAGACTCAAGACTCGAGAAGATGTCAAGACTCAAGACCCTCAAGACTCAAGACGCAAGACTAAAGATCGAGAATCGAAGATCAAGAATATCAAGGCATGCGAATTAATCAAGACTTCGTAATGCATCAATGCTCAAAGATATAAACCCGAATGTTCAGAGGCACTGAGAATATCTATCTGAAGGATGCAATACTGAGAAGATCGCGATTCCTTAGAAAAATAGATATTTGTCAAGACATTCAAATGCAGACAAAAGGAACCAAGTTAGAGTGTTGTTAAGGTTATATCAACTCAGAGTTTGTAACCAAAAGAGCCGTTGAAGGTGTCTACCTTTAACTGGAGACAAAAGTCAAAAAGAGGAAGACAAGATTGCACTTTATATCGACATCGACAAAGGACAGTTGAAAAAAGATGTCGAAGTACAAAGTTCGATCGCAAAAAGTGAAGACCGGCTACATGAAAATTTATTGCCTAAAAACGTGTTAGGGAGTTTTCAATCCCTAAATATAGTCGTTCCTTATACACCATAAGAGGAAACTCACGAAGCTATCTCCTCCAACGGATAGTTTTTCAAGAGTGACCTTGGTGTATGCTTATAAATACTTGTGACCCTCTACATTGTAAGGTTACGGGAAATTTGTAAGCAACTCAAGAGCTTAAACTTACTATCATAAAGTTAAAGCACTTTCGAAAAACTTAGAATTTCCCAAGTGCTTTTATATTGAAGAGAGCTCACTAAACTAAGCCTAGCTTGATAAGACATATCCGAAGCTTAGTCGAGATATCCTAACCCTTTGCATTGTACTTCATTGTAAAGGATATCTCATCCTAGTTGAAAACAACCGAGAAACCCCAAAACCCTTGAGAAGGTAGTTGGAGTGTGTATGTTGGTGAGAAGAGTTGTAAAGAGTTAGTAACCACGTGGAGTAGTCGAAAGCTCTAGAGGTGAAGTTAGTAAGCTGCTGAGAGGTAATCAAAGCTTTTTTGTGTTTGAGTAAGTAAACTACGGAGGTAGTCGAAAAGCTCAAGGTCGGGTTGAGTAAGTAAAACGTGGAGTAGTCGTGTAAAGCTCGAGGGCGAAGTTGAGTAAGTAAACTACGCGAGGTAGTCAGAAAGCTTAGGAAGTGATTAGTGAATTTCTCTGAGGATCAGAGAGAGTGGACGTAGGAGCTTGAGTCTCTGAACCACTATAAACTGATGTGTTGTTTATTGCTTTTTTATCTCAGGCTTAATTTGCATCATCACCGAAGTTTGAAAGCATATTTTCATCGATATTTGATTTGCAATCAATCCACTGGAAGTTGCATGTAATTGAATCACAACCTAATCACTATTCCATTAAAGGAAGGTTTTCAGCAAAGCTTAAAACGAGTATAAACTAAAGGGCCAACCATTCCGCACATTTGAGTTGCTAGAACTGATAGTTACCAAACTAAACTTACTCTTCTGAGGGTTCAGTAAGTTAGTTATCTGATCCAAGCAACTCAGGATCTCTGAAACTCATGACTCAGTTGGGATTATCGAGGGTTTCGAGCATTTCAGGATCATTTTGTCTCGAAGAGACTTTGACTCAGAGCGATCTGTGCTTCTCGAGAACCTAATCTTGAGGATTATCGACCCAAAGTGACCTCGATGAAAAAAGTTTTAAAAACACTGAACACGTGTATTCCCCCCCATACACGTGTAAGACTCGTTTGCACCGGAACCAACAAGTGGTATCAGAGCAGTTGTTCAACTTGACCACCTGCTATGTTGACCTAAGTTTTATTTGCTAAAAATACTTGTGGTCTCTCTGAACTGATCTTATTTGCTGAATTCTTAAAAGACTCAGATAAAAATGTCTTCTAAAAAACTTCCCATGTTCTCAGTGGAGAACTATGATCTATGGAGACTGAGAATGCAGGCTCACCTGTATTCCAAACATGAACGAATGTGGAGAGTGGTCTCTGAAGGGCCATTCCAATTTACTGTGGTGAATCCCAGAGGAACAGGAGATGAGAGAATTGATCCTAGAGCAGAATTTCCTAAGTGTGATGACCAACTGACTACTGAGGAGAGAAAGTTAGTCAATTTAGACTATATTGCTAAAGACACACTATACAGTACAATTGATGATGGTGTGATGGGAATGATCTCTCACTGTAATACTGTTAAAGAGATTTAGGATACATTAGCTGTAATGTGCCAAGGCACATATCATATAAAAGAAAACAAACTTTCAGTGGCAATTGGAAAGTTTGATAGTTTTGAAATGGATGATGGTGAATCAATAGACAAATTGGAAGTCAGATTCACTAGCATCATGAATGATCTAAATGCACTTGGAAAGAAATATCCACAAAGTGAAGTTGCATTGAAAATTCTTAGAGGTCTTTCTAAGAAATGGGATTTTCATGCAGTGGTGATTGAAAACACCAAGAACATTAATTCAATGCCATACCAACAAGTCTTCTCTGAGCTGAAGGCCTATGAATTTGTAATTGATAAGAAATCCAAAAAGGCTGACAGCAAAGATGATTCATCATCTAGTAAGAATGTGGCTTTAAAAGCCAAAGATAAAACCTGTAAAACTAGAGAGTCTGAGAACTCCCTTGCTAAAAATCAGGATGAGATTGAGGATAAGCTAGCACTGATGGCAAGGAGGTTTGAAAGACTTAATAGTCGATATGGAAAATACAAAAGCTATTACACGAAACCACAGGTACCAGAAGAGACCTGAGGACAAATCAACTGAGAAGAAGAAGGACCTGAAAGCTGAAGGGTCTTCATCCAGAAAGAAGAAAGTGATCAGGATGATGATGTCAACAGATGCTATAATTGCCAAAGGAAAGGTCACTTCCAGTATGATTGTCCAGATTTGAGTGCTAAGGAGAGAAGAGAAAGGCAAGCTAAAAGAGACAAGAAGTTCTCTAGCAAAAAGGCCATGTTGCAGAAGAAGAACACTCTGAGGAGGGATCTAGCTCTTCAGATGAAATATTCTCAGACAGTGAAAGTGATGACATCTGTCTGATGGCCATTGAGGAGGTAAACTCTTCTTTCTCTGATGTTGCTCCTACACTAGGACAAGAGTTTTCAAGTTCCACTGAAAACAGTCATTTTGACCTGATGGATTCTTTTGAGAATTAGATGAAGGACTATGCTGTTTTACAAGAACTGCTAAATAAAACTCAAGAGCAGAATAAGGAACTGAAAGTTGAAAATCTAAAATGGAAAGACTCTAGCAATATTGAAATCACTTCTCAATTAATGGGAGCTCTTGATGAATGGATGTTACGAAAGTACAACTCGAGAGAAAGAGAAGTTGATAATGACCCTAACCGAAAAGCTAGAAATCCACCGAAGAGATTCAACTAATCGGGACTAAGTTCAATGACCTCCGAGAAGCATGAAACTCTACAGAACTATGAGGATAGTGCATGACGGAAGAAGTTAACTCTATTGAATCGCATCTAAAGTAATAGATGAAATTTGAGTTACCAGAGATCTGTCACTATAAAAAATGGATTGGGATACATTCGGGGAACCTCACAAGGTCATCCGAATGCTACATCAAGTAGCAAGAAGACAATCTTTTGTAAAACCAAATTGGCACCTACACTTCAAATCAAGAAATGCCCAAGGTTGTAGACAAGGGAAAAGGACCTATGGTCTCAAAAAAACCGAATGATCAGGTAGGAAAGCCCAAACCTCAGGTAAAGGCTAGAAAACCTGAGCACTCAGTTGGAAAGTTCCAGGCAAGTACTTAAAGGCCTCAGGCTAAGAATGCAAACCTGAAAGACTCCACATGAACCATCGGAGGAATCCTCGGATGAGAAACACTCAAGAGAGACATTCTCAATTGAAGAGACCAAGTCCTCAAGATATCTTGAAAGACCCAGATTTCAATCTGCATAAACTGAACCCCACTTGCCTAAGGGTAAAGGTTATCCAACCCGAGTCAACAAAGATTTAGACCGGTACCCACGAAGCCAAAGTAAATGAACGAAGGCCTGAACCAAAGAAAAATTCAAAAGCCCATGTTCATGCTAAAATTAAAGCACACATACGTAAAAACTGCTAAGGCACCCAGAGTAGTAAATGTGTATGTTGATGTTTATGGAAGACAAATTAGCCACTCTAAAGTGATTAGAGTTGTCATGCAAATTTGGATTCGAAAGGTACATCTAACCTTGTAGGACCCTACACAAATTGGGTACCTAAAAATTGATCTGGTTTTTCAGGAGGAAAACAAGGGCAATTTGGTGATTAAAGATCACATAAGACCGATGGAGCGAGAGATGAAAAAGGCCCACGATGTATGGTATCTTGACGGTGGATGTTCAAGACATATGACAGATTCAAGAAGATACTCGGTGACTATGTTGAACAAAAAGGCACCTGAGATCACTTTTTGGAGATAACTCCAAGGGATAGACTGAAGGATATGGAACTTTGGAAATCGACTCAGTTCATATCCATGGTGTTTCATATGTATCTGGATTGAAGCATAATTTGCTTTCAATAAGCCAATTTTGTGATAAGGGTTTTAATGTTGAGTTCTCTAAGAACTTATGTTATGTGAAAGATGATACAACACAGAAAATATTACTGATTGGTACTAGAAAAGGAAATGTGTATCTTGCTGATTGGAGTTCAACTCCTAAAGATACATGTTTGGTTGCTAAAAGTTCCACAGATACCAGTTGGTTATGGCATAAAAGAACGAATCACCTGAATTTCAAAACCCTGAACAAGCTTGCAAGATTAGCTCTTGTAAGAGGGTTGCCTAATGAAGTGTTCAGTAAGGAACATATTTGTGATGCGTGCCAAAAAGGAAAACAAATTAGAGCATCATTTAAAAGCAAAGTAGATGTCTCTCTTGGCGGGAATACGCCGCCATTGCATATGGATCTTTTGGTCCTATAACACCAATGAGCACTAATGGCGGTGAAATACACATTGGTAGTAGTTGATGACTACTCAAGATATACTTGGGTCATATTCTTTCAAGAAGAAAGAGACTTCGAGATAAAAGGCTGCGAGATTATGAAAAGGCTCGAGATTGAGAAAAAATCGAGTGTGGTCAAAATCGAGATCGACAAAGGAACCGAATTTATAAATCATATCATATCGATTATTGTGCAAAGCAAATGGAATTTCACATGAAACATCACCGCAAAGGACCCCCTCAACAAAATGGTGTTCTTTGAAAGAAGGAACAGGACTACGAAAAGAAGGCTGAAGGACAATGATAAATTTGAAGTCGATATTCCTAAAAGGTTTTTTGGGTCAAAAGCCATCAACCTTTGCATGCTACTCTCGAAGCAGATCCATGTTGACCAAAAGTCAAGGCAAAACACCCTATGAGCTTTGGAATGAAAGGAAGCCTCTTGTTTCTTTCTTTATGCGTTTTGGTTGCAAGTGTTTCATACACAATAATGGTAAAGTTCGGTTGAAAACATTTGATAGTAAAGTTCGATGAAGGAATATTCTTAGGATATACGAAGTCGAAAAAAGCTTTCAGAGTTTACAAGCTGTAGGACTCTTATTGTGGAGGAAACACCTCATGTTGTTTTTTGATGAATCTACTTGTGTTCGAAAAGAAACAGAACATGATGCAGATGAACCGACCAAGAGGATCACCAGTTAAGCTGAAAAAAGAATGAAAAATCATCCATGAACACGAAAAGAAGAAGTCGATCACTATCTATGATTGGAGTGACTCGGACTCGAATAAAGAAGTTCAGGATGGAACTCGAGGATGGTGAGACTCGGGAAAGCCAACCCACCCAAAGGTGACCAATCTACGAACAAACACGATTCGGACTCGGTATGTGATGCCAATGAAGATGTGGTCACGGTGAGGTAAATTTCTGAATCTATCAACCAAGGGGAACAAATGTCTCCGACAATGTTCGAATAGAATTTCCCCGAGGAAGATGATTCCCTTTCTCATTTTCATTGTTCCTCGAGTTTACTTAATTAAATCGAACCTAACATTTCAAATGTTGAGGATACTCTTGAAGGGGAACATCAAGAAGGAAATGGTTAGATAGTCATCCTACAAGTCGATTGTGGGTGATCTAAGCGAAAGTGTTAAAACAAGAAGGTTCCATGGTGAGAGTGCACTATTTCATTTGCTTCCTATCGGAGAAAGAACCTCATCGAGATTGGTGAAGCTCTACAAGATTCTCATTGGATTTTTGCTATGCAAGATGAAATTTGAATCAATTCTCAAGGAATGAAGTATGGGAGCTAGTAGATAGAGACGAAAAGGCACAATGTCATTGGAACCAAGTGGGTTTTCAAGAATAAAAGAGATGAAAACAACAACATTGTAAGAAACAAGGCAAGGCTAGTTGCACAAGGTTATTCCCAAGAAAAAGGCTTGGATTATGATGAAACCTTTTTGTTGCAAGGCCCAAAGCCATCAGATTGTTTCTTGCATATCTTTGCCCACATGAAGTTCACGATCTATCAAATGGATGTGAAAAGTGCATTTACGAGCGGTGTGCTTAAAGAAGAGGTTTATGTGGAACAACCTCCGGTTTCAAGCAGAATGACCAAGTTTATGTTGGGATTATCTTTGAAAAAGTATGCTTTTTACTTTGTATAATCGAAACCGAATTTTCGAACTTATTCTTGAAATAAATTGTTTTATCGCGATGCTTTAAATATGATTAAATGTTATATATATTTCTTTCTTGATGATTTATTCAATAATTAAATGACGTGTTGTTTGTAGTTAATTTAGTGATACCGGATCACGAAGATTAAATTAACGATCCCCTTGTAACTATAAGTACGCCATTCATTACCTAGATAGAAATGAACAACCATCGCGAAAGGTTGAGGTGTAAGGCTCAGATTGGTTTGTCTTGACCAAGAGATTACACTAGTGCATGGTCGATCTTATTTGAATAGGACCCTCTGGGAGGATAAATTCTTGAGCCCGAACAAGGAAGAATTAGACCTCGGTGGTTTGTTGTTTTTAACCTTCGTCCCTTAAATAGGATCACGTGGGATTGGTAACTATTGCTTTGACTTATCATGGGTAGCGAATCGGAGAGAGATTCAATACTTTTTATCTTGGGCAATATTATTGGTCACATGTGATTGCTAAGATTTATCGAAGAATCGTGTGCAGAAATACGGTTGCTTGATTTGCCCCTTGGGAGGTTCATAAGCTTTATCATGCCAAATCTTGCAAGTGGAATTTGTTTACGGTATGGATAATAATGTTGAACCGTTCCTCGACCAGGACAAAAGATATTAATTAACGGAAAGCTATTTTGGTGGCTTGAATTAATTAATGGGCTAGATAATCTTAAACACGAGGGAAATAATGACCAAGGGAGCCATATTATTTGTAATATGGGTTAAGATGGATGGTGCAATATTAATTATGTAGTGAGATTAATTAATATTTATGGGCTTGAATTATATTGTGGCTCAATATTAGATATTCAAGATCCATTAGAAGGTCCAATCTTAATTCTCCTAAAGGCCCCCCGAAGTAGCCCAACATATAGTCCAATAAGCTGAAAAGGTGATTAAAATAAAATAAATATTGTTGCTTATATTTCCTCTAAAATTTTCAAAAATTATGGATAAAAAAGGAGAAAGATTTTCTTTTGAATTTTGTTGTGGAATGAAGATATGTATTCTTGGAATACAAGATTATCTCATTAAATTCAAGAAATCTCCCACTTGAGTTATCTATATAGTAAATTTTGAATTTTTTGAAAATATAATGGGCAAGAAAGATTTTCTTGATTTTCTTGAAAAAGATATTATGGAAGATATGTATTTCTTGAAATACAAGAATATCTCATAAATTCAAGAAGATCCAAATCTTGGAATCTTGCTTAATTTTTTGAAATTTACGGGTTTACGTGAACGCATACCTGACGGGATGGCGCTTTGGCTTTGGTGGACGGACTAACCAAAAGGACTTCCCAAGTATTCCTTAGCCCTTGCTCGACAATCCAAATTGGAAGGATACTCATGAACAATTAACAAAAGGAAAAAAATAAACTTTGTTGCACCACTTATGTGGATTTGCTAATATTTCCAGCACATGGAATTGTACTTGGGAATGAACTAATCATCCCCTATTTATAGGAGGGAGGGTGGATGAAATTTATGTGATATTTCAATGTGGGAAAAGACTTTTCTTGGTCACCAAGAAATCTTGAATATATCCCTTTATATTCTTTTTTTTCCATAATTAAAATATTCCACAAAAATCCCACCTCCTCAATTATGGACAAATTTCAAAATATTAAGCAAGATTCCAAGATTTGGATCTTCTTGAATTTATGAGATATTCTTGTATTTCAAGAAATACATATCTTCCATAATATATTTTCAAGAAAATCAAGAAAATCTTTTCTTGCCCTAATTATATTTTCAAAAAAATTGAAATTTACTATATAGATAACCAAGTGGGAGATTTCTTGAATTTAATGAGATAATCTTGTATTCCAAGAATACATATCTTCATTCCATAACAAAATTCAAAGAAAATCTTTCTCCCTCTTTTATCCATAATTTTTGAAAATTTTAGAGGAAATATAAGCAACAATATTTATTTTATTTTAATCACCTTTTCAGTTATTGGACTATATGTTGGGCTACTCAGGGGGCCTTTAGGAGAATTAAGATTGGACCTTCTAATGAATCTTGAATATCTAATATTGAGCCACAATATAATTCAAGCCCATAAATATTAATTAATCCCACTACATAATTATTATCAGACTATCCATCTTAACACATATTACGGTCAATATGGCTCTTGGTCATTATTTTTCCGTGTTTAAGATTATCTAGCCCATTAATTAATTCAAGCCACTTAAATAGCTTTCCGTTAATTAATATCTTTTGTCCTTGGTCGAGGAACGGTTCAACATTATTATTCATACAAGAAACTAATTCCACTTGCAAGATTTGGTATGATAAAACTTATAAACCTCCCAAGGGGGCAAATCAAGCAAGCGCATTTGCAATAACGATTCTTCAGATAAATCTTAGCAATCACATGTGACCAATAATATTGCCCAAGATAAAAGTATTGAATCTCACTCGATTCGCTACCCATGATAAGTCAAAGCAATAGTTACCGATCCCACGGATCCTATTTAAGGGATAAGGTTAAGAAACAACGAACCATCGAGGTATAATTCTTCATTGTTCGGGTTCAAGAATTTATCATCTTGTAGGTCCTATTCAACAAGATCACTATGCACTAGTGTAATTTCTTGGTCAAGACAAACCAATCCGAGCCTTACACCTCAACCTTTTCGCGATGGTTGTTCATTTCCATCTAGGGTCGTGAATGGCGTGCTTCAGATTATGGACCTGTTAATTTAATCTTCGTGATCCGGTATCACTAAATTAACTACAAAGGTAACACGCATTTAATTATTGAACAGCTTATGCAAAGAAATATATATAACATTCAATCATATTTAAAGCATCGGTGATAAACAATTTATTTCAAAGAATAAGTCCGAAAATTCGGGTTCGATTATACAAAGTAAAAAGCATACTTTTTCAAGATAATCCTAACAATCTCCCACTTATACTCAAAGTCTTTTAAGTATACTACAACACGTCATTTAGTAGTCCGTGACATCTAATGTCACCTACATGAACCTAATAATTTCTCCCACTTATACTCAAAGCAGATTGGCAACGGTCTTGACACCCATTCCTTCCACATGTCTCTAATGTATTCAGAGGCGACTCTTTGTGAATGGATCGCTAGGTTGTCCTCGGACGCTATCTTTGCCACATCTATATCTCATCTCTTAACGATGACTCGTATAAGATGGTATTTCCTTTCAATGTGTTCTTTGGGTTTTGTGGGCTCTTGTTCCCTTTGAATTTAGAATCGCCTCCTAAGATTGTCACAATAAAAATGATTCTGGCGGGCTAATTGGAACCACATCTAAGTCCACAAGGAAGTGCTTGAGCCAAACCGCTTTTTTCATTTTTAGCAGCCTACATATTCGGCTTCCATGGTAGAATCTGCGATGCATTTCTGCTTGACGCTTCTCCATGTCACGGCTCCTCCCCCCATGCAAAACACACTACCGGAGGTAGATTTTCTGGAGTCTATGTCTGATTGGAAATCCGAGTCCGTGTAACCGATGGGGATTAGACTTCTCGACCGATAAAACCAACATTCTATCCCGAAGTTCTTTTCAGATACTTCGAATGTTTTTAAGCGTCAGCCCAATGCTCTTTCAGGGGTTACTTTGATATCTTTGCCACCATGCCTACGCAAAGCGGATATCCGGGCCTCGCATATAAAGATTACATACATAAGACTTCCGACAGCCGAAGCATAAGGAATGTCTTTCATGTCATCTATCTCCTCTTTCGTCTTAGGGGACATTTTCTTGGATAGATGGATTCCATGCCTGAAAGGTACGAATCCTTTCTTGGAATCTTGCATACTGAAACGTTTCAAGACAGTGTCTATGTATGAAGCTTGCGATAAGCCTAACATCCTTTTCTTGCGATCTCGAGTAATCTTGATCCCAAGGACATGCCCGGCTTCCCCTAAGTCCTTCATATCAAACTATTTTGAAAGACATGCCCTTACGTCTGATAACACCTTCACATCGTTCCCGATGATCTGAATGTCATCTACGTATAGTACTAAGAATACCAATGCAGTTCCGACACGCTTTTTATACACACAACTTTCAAACTCATTTTGATTAAACCCATAAGACTTTATAACATGATCAAAACATTGGTTCCAAGCTCTGGATGCCTGTTTGAGTCCGTAAATGGACTTCTTGAGCTTACAAACAAGATGTTCTTGGTCTGTTTTAATGAAACCTTGGGGTTGTTGCATATAGATCTCTTCGTCAAGACTTCCGTTAAGGAAAGCTGTCTTGACATCCATTTGCCAGATTTCAAAGTCAAAATGTGCAGCAATCGATAAGAGAATACGGATGGACTTAAGCATGGCTACTGGCGAAAAAGTTTCCTCATAATCGATCCCTTCTTTCTGAGTATAACCTTTCGCCACTAGTCTTGCTTTGAAGGTCTCAACCTTCCCGTCTGGTCCTCTTTTCCTCTTATATACCCACTTGCATCCAATGGGTTTCACCCCATTAAGTGGTTCGACTAACTCCCACACTCTATTATGAAACATAGAACCCATTTCGGCTTTCATTGTTGTTTGCCAAGAATCTGATCCTTATCTTGGAGTGCCTCGTCATATGTCCATGGGTGCGATTCGTCTTGTCCGGGGAATCAAGTCCCGAGGACTCTCCTATTCCCATGAATCTCTCGGGCTGTCTAACAACCCTCCCACTCTGACGAGGCTCCGGTTGTGAAAGTGTATCGTTTGGTATATCATCTAAGATAGTTGCAATGAGGTTTGCCCTCTAAGCTCATTTAAGGTAATCTCACTACGGGTTTTCTTTGATTCATATAGTCTTCTTTCTAAAAATCTAAAGTGAGTGCTTATGACCACCTTTTTGATCTTGAGGACCATAGAACATACACCTTTTTTGTTCCTCGGGGTATCCTATAAACAGCCTTAATTACGATCGAGGATCCAATTTTGGGGCTTCCTTGTCCAAAGACGTGGGCGGACACCCCCCAAATCCTCATGTGTCTCATGCCAGGCTTTGCCGCCTCCACAATTCTTTTTGGGAGTTTTGGGAACCGATTTGGATGGCACCAAGTTCAGAATGTAAGCCGTTGTTTCCAAGGCATGACCCCAGAACGACTTGGGAAGATCCGCATAACTCATCATTGATCTTACCATTTCCAAAAGAGTTATGTTTCTTCGCTCTGCAACCCCGTTTTGTTGAGGGTTAAAGGTGCAAAGAAGTACAGGATACAATCCTTCATCGGATAAGTAGTTCAAAAACTCATCATTTGAGGTATTCGCCCCCCACGATCAGATCGTAGAGACTTGATACGTTTTTCCATATGATTCTCTGCTTGAGCCTTAAATTCTTTGAATTTCTCAAAGGTCTCAGATTTATGCTTCATAAGGAAAAAATATAACCGTACCTTGAGTAATCATCAATAAAAGTGACAAAATACTCATAACCTCCTCTTGCTTTGGTTGACATTGGACCACATTCATCTGTGTGAACGATCATTAACACTTCTTTGGCCCTATTCCCCTTGGCTCCAAATGCCCTCTTGGTCATTTTACCCTCCAAACATGATTCGCAGGTTGGAAACGGTTCAACTTGGAGAAGTTCTAGTGAACCGTCTTTCACCAACCTTTGGATCCTCTTTGGATTTATATGACCCAATCTTAGATGCCAAAGAAGTGTCTCGTTCACGTCTGATGAACGTTTTCTTTTCTCGGAAATAGTTGATGTGTTATAGGATGCATTTCTTGAGTGGTGTGCACAGTTAATTGTATAGAGATTATTCGCCAACGTTCCATGACAGATAAATTTATCATAAAGAGAAATGGTAACAACTTTATTAAAAGTAACCGAATATCCATCATGAAAAAGTTTAGAAACTCAAATCAAATTCTTTCTAAAAACTCGGAGAACGCATGTAACATCTCTTAAAATTAAAAACTGTCTTCAAACGACAGTGCACTTCTCCCATCGCTTCATTTGCCGCCTCTAAAGAAGATCGCCAAAGTGTGATGAGGATCTCACTTCCACTTAGTTGTCGGGTCCTTTTGAACCCTCAGAACGTGAAAACACATGGTGGATCCCGTATCCACCACTCATAAATGGGAGGCATACGCCGCTAAACAAGTTTCAACAACTAGTGAGTGAGGATTACCTTTTCTTTCCTTTCCTTTTGGGATTCGAACAGTGACCTCCAATGTCCTTTCTTTCCCCCTTAATTGAAACATATTCGTTTTTGGTTCTTTCTTGACACCCAACCAGCCTAACCGTCTTTTTCTCACTTTTCTTAATGATGAGTTTGCTTTGGTTCGACCATTTTCCTTTTCTTGAGACTTGCCTTCCAATCGCCTAGATCTCGAGAAAAGGCTTTTGATCACCAATGCTTCTTTTTTTTTTTCCTAAATGCTTCTCCACTTTCTCCAAGCTTCTTGAAGAAGATCATCCATGGTAAACATGTGATCACTCATCACAAAACCACAAGAAAAATTCATCATCTCCTTGGCGAGAGTAATGCTTGAGAAATTGATTTGGGCCTCATCACAATACTTAGTTCCGAGATAAGCCGGTTTGGAAAATGGTTCTTGACCGAGAACATGCTCCCTTCTGGTGTTCCTCAACCATTTTCGGCCCTACCCACGTCGTCATTTTTAAACTGATCGATCATGCGGTCTTTTGTTGAAAACATTTCTTCAAGACTTTGCATAATTTCCGCAACGGACTCAACACCTTCATGAACGTGTTTCAAATCATCAGACAGTGAAGTCAAGATTACACGTTTCATGGGTTCATTGGTCTGCTCCCAAATATTATACTCATGTCTTGCCGCATCGGTTGATTCATCAAGAGCATACGTGGTTTGGGTACATCAAGAATCCAATAATGTTTTTGTGCAGGTAGGACATGCATCATATTTCGTTTCCAAACATTATAGTTTTCTCCAGATAATTGGTGTTCTTTGAGTGTATATAACAGTGGATTAAAAGGTTGCGACATGATGAACTGAAATAAACAATAATATGCATAAGCATAAATATATCACAAGGTTTGATCACATGCATCATATTAAAATCTCAAAAAAATATGAACATGCATCAGCCAACATCTCAAAACAGTTTAAATAAGCCACGTTGGGTGGGTCATTATTTAAACACATTCAAGCGGGTTACAAACAAGAACAGTTACAAACCCTTAATATCCAGAATTAATAGTTGGTTCCCACTTGACCAATATAAAATTCGAGGGACTTCGGAGAAGTATATGCATATCAATTTTATACCTAAGTAATAACCATGATTAAATACAGGATTACTATTTCGCTTTGATCGAGCCTCGTTGGGAGGGTCATCGTCGCCACTAGTAATAACCCACAATCATCCGTTTGGAATTCATTCATGTGAAACCTATCTTTTGACCGTCCCGTTGGAATTTCTCCAAAAGAATTCACAAATAAATAAATCATGGAGGTCAAAATTAATTCAATTTTATTATCCGGAATAAAATTGTCAATTAATTATTTAAAACATAATTAGTAATTTTGAAGTTGAGATTTTTCAATTTGGCAACCCTCATGCAAACACATTTAAACAAATTAAATAAAGCATAAGATAAAGACAAATTAAATCAAGCAAAAGCAGAAAAATAAACATATTGGGCACAAATTATCCAATTGTCATGGTTTGATTTTTCTTGACTTGATCTTGAAGAAACACGTCTCGAATTTTTCCCACTCGTTCGTTTTGAAAAATACTTCGTCTCGAACCGCCACGCCAGCTTGATTTCGCGGTAGGATGCACACAGATCCCATCCGGCCGCCGCTGCTCTGGGATGTTTTAGGCTGGCCTTCGGCACCGCCCGTGCGGGTGCCGCCCGGTGCCTTAACGCCTCGCTGTGTCGGCGGCATCGACAGATCTCGGCGGGCGACACGCGAAGTTCGCAAGATCGTCAAGCGCTCGCGCTTCGCCCTCCGCCCGCGACCTGGGCCGCCCAGCGTCTCCGCCAGCGCTGGGTCCGTCCTGCTCGGCTGCAAGGCCAGCGCTTGCGCGCCAAGTCATCATGCGCGGCTTTCGGCCTGCCCTAGCGCAAGCGTGCCTTGCCGCCTTGGCGCGCGTAGCGCCCTTACGCACTGTTTCGATTTCGTCCTTTAATTTTTCGTCTTTTTCGTTTCCCGATCCGTTACAATTTATATACAAAAATAAATAAACCTAGATCTAGACTAGTCTATTACATTGATCAAATCAAACAAATCCTAGTCTACTCGTGGATTTTCTCGCAGAGGCAAAAACAAATCCGACGAATCAAATTAAAAAACCACGGTTTATATGCATGCAAAATAAAACATTAACATCCATGACAATTGGATACCGCAAAACAGATCTAACAGGTTCTACTATCCAATTTCAAATTTAATGTCCACTTAATTAAATTACAATTTAAAATATTGAGTCAAAAAAAGTGGCTCTCGATACCAGCTTGTTGGGGAATGATTTGTATGGATCTATCCGGGGTGAATATTTAAATACAAATTTAATTCATTAATTATTACTAGCATGAATTAATCCTATATTAATTCAAATAATAATTGCAACAACATATCATGCATATAAAAAGCCACGTAAAACCTAAGCATGCGGAATCTACGGGTTTACGTGAACGTACCTCTCGGGATGGCAGTGGTTTTGGTCGGACAGACTAACCAAAAGGACTTCCCAAGTATTCCCTTAGCCCTTGCTCGACAATCCAGTGGAAGGATACTCGCGAACAATTAACAAAAGGAAAAAAATAAACTTTGTTGCACCACTTAGGTGGATTCGCTAATATTTCCAGCACATGGAATTGTACTTGGGAATGAACTAATCATCCCCTATTTATAGGAGGGAGGGTGGATGAAATTTATGTGATATTTCAATGTGGGAAAAGACTTTTCTTGGTCACCAAGAAATCTTGAATATATCCCTTATATTCTTTTTTCCATAATTAAAATATTCCACAAAAAATCCCACCTCCTCAATTATGGACAAATTTCGAAAATATTAAGCAAGATTCCAAGATTTGGATCTTCTTGAATTTATGAGATATTCTTGTATTTCAAGAAATACATATCTTCCATAATATATTTTCAAGAAAATCTTTCTTGCCCACTATATTTTCAAAAAATTCGAAATTTACTATATAGATAACCAAGTGGGAGATTTCTTGAATTTAATGAGATAATCTTGTATTCCAAGAATACATATCTTCATTCCATAACAAAATTCAAAGAAAATCTTTCTCCCTCTTTTATCCATAATTTTCGAAAATTTTAGAGGAAATATAAGCAACAATATTAATTTTATTTTAATCACATTTTCAGTTATTGGACTATATGTTGGGCTACTCAGGGGGCCTTTAGGAGAATTAATATTGGAACTTCTAATGGATCTTGAATATCTAATATTGAGCCACAATATAATTCAAGCCCATAAATATTAATTAATCCCACTACATAATTAATATTGACTATCCATCTTAACCCATATTATATCAATATGGCTCCGGTCATTATTTCGTGTTTAAGATTATCTAGCCCATTAATTAATTCAAGCCACTTAAATAGCTTTCCGTTAATTAATATCTTTTGTCCTTGGTCGAGAAACGGTTCAACATTATTATCCATCAGGAAACTAATTCCACTTGCAAGATTTGGTATGATAAAACTTATAAACCTCCCCAAGGGGCAAATCAAAAAGCGTGCTTGCACACGATTCTTCAGATAAATCTTAGCAATCACATGTGACCAATAATATTGCCCAAGATAAAAAGTATTGAATCTCACTCGATTCGCTACCCATGATAAGTCAAAGCAATAGTTACCGATCCCACGTGATCCTATTTAAGGGACGAAGGTTAAGAAACAACGAACCATCGAGGTATAATTCTTCATTGTTCGGGCTCAAGAATTTATCATCTTGTAGGTCCTATTCGGTAGATCGGTCATGCACTAGTGTAATTTCTTGGTCAAGACAAACCAATCGAGCCTTACACCTCAACCTTTTCGCGATGGTTGTTCATTTCCATCTAGGTCGTGAATGGCGTACTTTTCGATTACAAAGGGGATGTTAATTTAATCTTCGTGATCCGGTATCACTAAATTAACTCTGATGTAACACGTCATTTAATTATTTAACAGTTATGCAATTAAATATATATAACATTCAATCATATTTAAAGCATCGATGATAAACAATTTATTTCATTAAATAAGTTCGAAAAATTGGGATTTCGATTATACAAAGTAAAAAGCATACTTTTCAGGTATAATCCCAACAATGAGAGATCGCCTTCCGATCCGACTTTCGGGATTCGGGGGAAGACAAAGCTCGGGGATGAAAAATTTCGATTTTTGATGAATTTGGTTCGAAAGAAGATAGGCGAGAGGAAAGCTCTTGAAGTTGGTGCCCCTAGCGGCGAGACAAATTTCAAGATGGGGACCAATAGGAGATCTTTGAGGATCATCTCTCGGATGGAGAAGGAAACTTCTTGCCGATCAACCCGAAATCATTCAACCTCGATCGAAAGTAAGCACTCTGAATTACCTTTAAGCACTATTAAAAAATTATGCTAAAGTTCTTGAAGTTTCTACCTTTAACTCTTAATTGTTCGATGTACTGACCGAGGCTCGATTGGGCTGGAGCTCGGGATGGCTGAAGCTTCAGTGTGGAACCGACCCTCGGGTTGTGTCGAACCTCGAGATGATCAATCGGCCTGAAGGTCGCAGAAAGGTTCTGAGATCGACCTCACTCCCCTTGATGGAGAAGCTTGAGAAGGTTGAGCCAATGATGAACAAGATTGCTCAAGATGGAAGAAACATTGGCCCCCCAAGCTCAGAAGATGGAGAATCTTAGTCACTCTTGAAGCGGTGCAATCCAAAAACTGACCTCCGATGACCTCCATGGAAGACAAGTGAATGAAAAAGTTGGAGGGAGTCAAAATTTGGTGATCTTTGGCCCGAAAAAAGAAGCACCAGGAGAGAACTGAATTTCTAGAGGTGAAATTGGCAGAGAAGAATGAAGTGCTGATCAAATCTGCTGTTGAGGAAATGAGCTCAATGCTCATGACCAAGATGACAGAGATGTTTAAAGATGCTCTCTCTGGCTAGTTTGCCCATCTCTCTGAAGAATTTTCTGTGGCTAAGAACCACATCGAGAAATTTGGAAGATGAACAAGATCGGTGAAAGGGGAGAGGTCTTGTTGTATGAGCAAAGAGCAATATCACATGGACACAGCACTCTCCAGACTTCTTCCAAATTACGGTGCCAAGAAGGGGGAAAGACCAGATGAGGACCTCAGGAAGTTATTGGCACGTACTTTGGAGAAAAAGGAACAAAAAGAAGCTGAAATGAATAGCCTATCCAAAGCCTTGAAGGAAGTCGGTTATCGACAAACCAAGATCGCTCGGTGGAGAAGTTTATCTACACTCGAAGTTTTCGAGGAAACCATGCTTGATGTTGCAAGAGAGAAACCGAAAGCTAGAGCTAAGGTTGGAACAAGCAGTCATTCTTTGACCGTTTATGAAGAGGAAAGCCTTGGGCATTGTTGAGAATGGAAGAGTCTTCAAGTCGAAGAAGAAGAAAGTCTTCAACACGAAGAATGCTCTGAAGACACTCCAGATAGAACAGGCTAAGAAAGCCGGCCGGCTTGCCTGGGCCTCAAAGGCGTGCGTGATCGAGAAGAAGATCGAGAAGAAAGGCGAAGGAGTGGATTCAAAAAGTTTTGAAAGCAAAAAAAAGGAGAGAGACATCAAAAGCAATCAAGTGGCCACACGTTGACAAATCGATGCCTATCAAATTCAACGATGTGTGGGAAGAGGTCAAGAGAACCTTCCGGTTCTACTATGATGTGCTTCGGAGGAGAGGGAAAGCTCGGGATCAAAATGAAGCGTTCATTGAATATCTCCTAACCTTCTATCTAAAATATCTCCAAAGTTGGATGAACTTAGCAGATGAAGGAAAGGTACAGATAGTAGCCCCTGGTCCATATTCCTACCCTCCTCCAAGACTTGGTAATGGCTTGGTGAATGAAAAAGCCATTACTCAAGAAATTGCTAAGTATGCTGGTCAGTTGGGTTTGACAGGAAACAGTCCGGATATCATTAAGGAAAGAAATGAACTGAAGAAGAGGTATTTCGGAATGTTCAACCTGGAGGTGCCCGCTATGAAGTTGAAGAAGAAGCAAACTGAAGAGCAGAAGACTGAAGAGCCAAATCTGAAGACTGAAGACTGGAGACTCAGAAGATTCTTGTAATCTTTAATTTTTTGTCTTTTTGATTTTGTTGATAAGACATTGTAATCTGTAATGGTATACCAATCATCAATGAAAACTTATCATTTATGCTCAAAAGATAATATCTCATTATCTTATTTACATGTCTTTTACTTTTGATATGCTGAATGAATGTCTCTGAATTAATTGTTGGGAGATTCTCTGAAATTGTTGGGAGATTCTCTGATTTAGGAAATTGTTGGGAGACATAATCAATCTTGTAATAGGATGAACTGAAACCTGAGTATAGGTTATATGTTTGTAACAAGATAGGTTTTGGCATCAACTGTTGGGAGATGAATTTAATAAAAGATATATGATTTGATTAAGATCTCAAAACCCCTGAGTATGACATGTTCAGAATGATCTTCATAGTTGAGTCAGGATTCAGTTTTAGAGTATTCAGGATGTTATTCGTAAAATGTATAACAACAGATATAGATCGGGATAGGTTTCAAGACTCAAGAACTCGGTGTGTTTCAAGACTCAAGAGGAAATCGAGAATCAAGACTCAATGAGAAATCGAGAATCAAGACTCAAAGGAGAAACCAAAATCAAGACTTGGAGAAATCGAGACCAAGACTCAAGATGAAATCGAGATAATCAAGACTCAAGAGGAAATCGAGGAATCAAGACTCAAAGATGAAGATTCAAGATATCACCAAGATATCCAGAAGACTCAAGACTCAAGACGCCAAGACTCTTTAAGACTCAAGACTCAAGACGCAAGATCAAGATCGAGAATCAAGATCAAGAATATCAAGACAAGAATTATCAAGATCAAGAATGTAATCAATGCTCAAAAAGATAAACTCAATGTTTCGAAGCATCGAGAATATCTATCCGGCGATGCACATCGAGAAGATCGCGATTCCTTAGAGAAATAGATATTTACCAAGACATTCAAATGCGCATAAAAGCGAACCAAGTCGAGTGTTGTTAAGGTTATATCAACTCGTAGTTTGTAACCAAAAGAAAGAGCTCAAGGTGTCTACCTTTAACTGGAGACAAAAAGTCAAAAAGAGGAAGACAAAGATCGCACCATCTTGACATCGGACAAAGCAATTACATTTGAAAAAAGATGTCAAGTACAAAGTTCTGCATCGCAAAAAGTGAAGACCGGCTACATGAAAGGCTATTGCCTAAAACGTGTTAGGGAGTTTTCAAACCCTAAATATAGTCTTTCCTCATACACCATAAGAGGAAACTCACGAAGCTATCTCCTCCAACGGATAGTTTTTCAAGAGTGACCTTGGTGTATGCCTATAAATACTTGTGACCCTCTACATTGTAAGGTTACGGGAAATTTGTAAGCAACTCAAGAGCTCCAACTTATTATCGCAAAGTTAAAGCACTCGAAAAACTTAGAATTTCCCAAGTGCTTTTATATTGAAGAGAGCTCACTAAACTAAGCCTAGCTTGATAAGACATATCCGAAGCTTAGTCGAGATATCCTAACCCTTTGCATTGTACTTCATTGTAAAGGATATCTCATCCTAGTTGGAAACCAACCGAGAAACCCCAAAACCCTTGAGAAGGTATTTGGAGTGTGTATGTTGGTGAGAAGAGTTGTAAAGAGTTAGTAAACTACGCGGAGTAGTCAGAAAGCTCTAGAGGTGAAGTTAGTAAGCTACAGAGGTAATCTGAAAGCTTTTTTGTGTTTGAGTAAGTAAACTACGGAGGTAGTCAGAAAGCTCAAGGTCGGGTTGAGTAAGTAAACTACGTGGAGTAGTCAGAAAGCTCAGGGCCGAGTTGAGTAAGTAAACTACGCGAGGTAGTCAGAAAGCTCTTGAAGTGATTAGTGAATTTCTCTGAGGATCAGAGAGAGTGGACGTAGGAGCTTGAGTCTCTGAACTACTATAAACTGATGTGTTGTTTATTGCTTTCTTTATATGTGCTTAACTGTTGCATCACTGAGTTTGAAAGCATATTTTCACCGATATTTCAGTTGGAATCAATCCTTTCGAAGTTGCATGTAATTGAATCACAGCTTCAATCACTATTCCATTAAAGGAAGGTTTTCAAAGAAAGCTTAAAACGAAAGTATAAACTAAAGGTCCAACCATTCCCAGACATCCGAGTAAGCTAGAACCGGGATAGTTACTAAACCGGACTTACTCTTCCGAGGGTTCAATAAGTTAGTTATCTGATCCAAGCAATTCAGGATCTCTCAAACTTCGGGACTCGGTTGGGATTATCCGAGGTTTTAAAGCATTTCCAGATCAACATCTCAAGAGACTTTTGACTCAGAGCGATCTGTGCTTCTCAGAACCTAATCTTCAGGATTATCTGACCCAAGCTGACCTCAGTAAGAAAAAGTTTTAAAAACACTGAACACGTGTATTCCCCCCCCATAAGACTCGTTTGCACCGGGATCAACAGTATATATATCATAATAAATATGATAATATTAGTTTTTATTATTAAAAGAATTAAATTATTAGAGGATGAGATATATAAAATGGAACAATCTTCGGCAACAATATAACTACAGGTTTTGTACATAATAGGAAAGAAAATAAAACAATCTAAATAACTTAATAGTGGACGAAATAACAATAAAAAAAAAAATTGGACGAAATTCAAATTGAGGAACACTAATTTTGGACCCAAAATTGATGTACATAAGGAAAGAAAACATTCCAAAATTCAACATAAGCCTTTTCTGATCAATTTGGTTGGAGTTTGACAGGATCAATTTATTATTGCAACCAATCATGATAATTATGCAGTAATAGTTTATGATCTATTGATTTCTAAAATTATATTGAATAATAAAATTTATTATTGATTTAATTAGAATTGAAGTTTTTTCTCCACATAATTAATTTGAGAGAAGTTTGACCGGATCAATTTATTGTTGCAACCAATCACGATAATTATGCAGTAATAAAATGACACAATTATTTCCAATGAAAGTTTGGCATTAATTAATTAAAATAGACTAATATTTAAGATGATTAGGAGTGTGTATATATATATTTGGCAAAAAATATATATTAAATTTAAAAAAATGAGAAAACGTGCAACAGTTTAAAAAATTAAAAATATGATTTAATCACTAAGGAATTACATGATAAATTAATTTCTATAAGATCATGATTTTATACATGATTTAGAGAATATTTTTTAATTTATGGTCTAATTTAAAAAAATTTATAATTGATTTATTTAATAAGATCATAAAATTGAAATTTGAAGTATAAAAAAATTCAAATATCTAGATTATGGAATATGTACTTTAAATTAAATTTAAAAGATGAAATTGAAATTTACACATTAATTCATAATTAAGTAAGTACCATTATTATAATTACGTTATATTTCATTGATTAAGTAATTCGTTATATCATAATTAATTAAGTACCATTACTAAATTTACACATTAATTACGTAATTCATTAAAATAAAGAAATAACGCGGTAAATCTAAAAAAAATAAAAAAATAATAAATATAAAATTCTATGCATGCAATTATGATTAGAAGGATGTTACTTATTTTCACTAAAAGGTATTAGTTGCATTTACTAAAAGATAATACTTATGAAAGGTATTACCTGATTACGCTGAAGAATATTAATTGAATAGTACTAAGATTTTAGTTGTTTAACGGAACAATATTAGTTAGTTACATTAAAAGGTACTCCTTTTTATTTTTTAACAAAATTATATTAAATTTTATGCATGCAATTATGGTATAATGTTCATGAAACCAAAATATAGGTAATAATTCATTTACAAATAAATGATACACGTAAAATAATACACATAACCTGTGATTTTATATACTCTTGATGTGTTGTTGAAATGAAGAAAAGAGATAGACGGGAGAATATCTAAGTGTAAGTTTATCAATGAAAAAAAAGACGTGACAAAAATCAAGAAAAAATAACATTTGTGATACAAAATTTATATAGAACATATATAATGAAAGAATCTTGTAGAATGGAATTTACATCCTTACAAATTAAACTAAATAGTAAATTTTATACATTACAAAGATCATATCAGAAAAAAATGAAAACATAAAACACGAAATCATTACACCAATAAATCATAAGAATCTATCTTTATTGTGAATATAAAGCATATCTTTGTAGTTATTCCAAAGAAATGCAACCAAAACAATGAGAATGAAATTGGAGATTATAAGTGAGTATTTATAGAGTTTGAAGGTCATAACAATAATTAAATGCGATTTAAGGTGATGGACAAGAATTATGGTGTGGAATTTATGTTGAACATTTCAACGGCTCAGATCAAACAAATTCATAGATCGACGAACAACAAAGCTTCTCACCAAAAACCAAAATGATAAAAAAAAAAAGGTAAAAATTAAAAATAAGTGATTGATGGAAGAAAATAGACGATCAAGGATAATCCAGCAAAAGTGATCAACGACTATAAATGATTGGCGTCAAAACTATAAAAGAAAAAGTAGCTCCTATTATATATTTATAATTATTATTCGCATTTCAAACTCATACTAAGGGGCCAAAATACTTTCACAGCTAGACATTGATTAATTGATTTAGAGCAGTTGACATTCGTTTTGTGCAGTTTTATAATCGATTGATACTTAAAACAATTCGTTTGAGACAAAGTTCTTGTGTTACTCCCTTAGAGGATCTCCAACGTAACTTCAATTTGGGTTATACCATAAGATGAAGTTATCTTACTACTTCAGTTGTACACTATTTTAAGATTTGAAAATAGAATTACGAACAATGAACTCCATACATAAAGATACTTTATATCTTTTATTTTCCTAATATTTATAAATACAATTAAACAATTAATTGATACTATAATTTGAGTTACATTTGTTAAATAATTATAATTCTTTTGTGTTGGTCCCGGTGCTAACGAGTCTCACACGTGTATGGGGGGGGAGAATACACGTGTTCAGTGATTTTTAAAACTTTTCTTTCACTGAGGTCAGATGGGTTAAGTTATCCTGAGAATTTTGCCCTGAGAAGCACAGATTGCCCTGAGTTAAAGTCTACAGCGACAATGATCCTGAGCTGCTTTCAGAAGCTTCAGATTAGCCCAACTGAGCCTGAGTTTATCAGAGATCCTGAGGCGCTTTGATTAGATAATTATCTTACTGAACCCTCAGTAGAGTTAGTTCAGTTTGGTAACTATCTGTTCTAGCTACTCAAGTGTGCGGAATGGTTGGCCCTATGTTTATACTCGTTTTAGCTTTGCTGAAAATCTTCCCTTCAATAAAACAGTGATTAAGGTTGTGATCAATTTGATGCAAGTTCAGTGGATTGGTTCCAACTGAATATCAGTGAACTATACTTTCATTGAAAAAAATGCAACAGATAATAATGCAGTACAGAAAGCAAAACAACACAGCAATTTTAGTGGTTCAGAGACTCAAGCTCCTATGTCCACTCTCTCTGATCTTCAGAGAAATTCATTAACCACTTCCTAAAGCTTTCTGGCTAACTCACTGTAGCTTACTCACTTTTCTACTTTTAGTTTTCTGGCTGACTCACTGCAGCTTACTAACTCAAACACACACAAGTGTTCAGACTACCACAAGTAGCTTACTAACTTCTTCTCTAGAGTTTTCTGGCTAACTCACTGTAGTTTACTAACACTTTACAACTCCAACTCACCAACAAAACACACAAAAACTACCTTATCAAAGGGTTTGGGTTTTGGGTTGGTTTCCAACTAGGGTGAGATATCCTTTACAATAAGAACAATGTAAAGACTAGGATATCTATACTAAGCTTTGAATATTTCTTATCAATCTAGGCTTAGTGGATGAGTTCTCTCCAATGTGAAACACTTGGGAAATTCTAGGGTTTTCGAGTGCTTCAATTTACAATAATACGAATGAGCTCTTGAGTTGCTTTGAATTTCCCATAACCTCTCAATGTAAAGGGTCACTAGTATTTATAGGCAACTTCACCAAGGTCACTATTGAAAAACTATCCGTTGGAAGAGATAGATTCATGAGTTTCCTCTTATGGTGTTTGATGAACGGCTATATTTAGGGTTTGAATACTCCCTTGCATGTTTTAGGAAATATGCAGTCATGTAGCCAATCACCAATTTTTGCGATGCGAACATAGTATTAATGACATGATTCAAAGGTGTCGTGCTTTTCAAAGCCAAAAAGAGAAAGCACGTTGTTGTCTTCCTCTGATTGGTTTTTGTCTTCAGTAAATGTAGACAAACATAACGGCTCTTTTTGGTCAATCTCTCTTAATGAGATAACCTTAAACAACACTTAGACTTAGTTCCTTTTGTCCGCATATGAATGTTTTGGGCAATATCTATTTTTCTGAATGTTTGCGTTTTTCTCAGTTTTGTAGTCTTCAGATTGATATATTCATTGCCTCCAACATCTGTGTTATACCTAGTCTTTATCGAAGTCTTCAAAGATCTTGAGTCTTGATGACATACCGAGTCTTCAGTGTCTTCAGTGACATACCGAAGTCCTCAAAGGTCTTCAAATGACATAATCGAGTCTTCAAATGTCTTCAAAGTGACATACCGAGTCTTCAAAGGTCTTCAAAGTGACATCTTCGAGTCTTTTTTAGTGTCATACTGAGTCTTTAGTGTCTTCAGTGACATACTGTGTCTTCAGTGTCTTTAGTGACATACTGAGTCTTCAGTGTCTTCAGTGACATAGTCTTGTCTTTCTTCTTTCAACTAACTAACCGATCTATATCTCACGACTATACATGGTGCAGATAACTTCCCTAATAATCTATATTGAATCTAACTCGGAATAATCTATCAAGATTATTCGAACAACATATCATACTTCGGGTTTTTGGGATTTAATCAAAACTTCTTTACTAAATTCATCTCCCAACAATTTCCCCTTTTTTATGATGCCAAACCATCTTGTTACAAAAACCTAACCTATACTGTGTTTCAGGTTTGTCTATTACAATCCAAAATGGAAATTCTCCCAATAATTTCAAAACATAAGGCATATCAAACATAAAATACATGTAAATAGATAATGAGATATTATATTTGAGCATAAAGATAAATTTTCATTGATGTAGGATAAGAGTTCAGACATAATGAAAATCAAAAATAGAAGCATGAGAATCTTGGTCTTCTTCAACTTCATCCTTCCGCACTTCCGGGTTGAACATCCCATAGTATCTCTTCTTGATTCATCCTTGCTTTGATGATATCAGGGTTGTTTCCTGTTAGGCCTAGCTGGATGGCATACTGAGCTATCTCCTGAGAAATGGCCGTTTCATTCACATAGTCATTCTCAAGTCTAGGAGCTGGGTAAGTGTATGGACCAGGGCTACTATCGAAAATTTCTCCATCATCGCCAAGTTGATCCAACTTTGCGGTACTTAGGATAGAATGTCAGTAAGTACAAAATGAAGGCTTCATTCATATCCGAGCTGCTCCCCCTCCATTCTCTCAGAATCTCATAATAGAACCAGAAGGTTCTCTTGATCTCCTCCCATGCATCATTGAACCGAATAGGCATCCATTTGTCAATGTCTGGCCATTTTCGAAGCTTTTTTTTTGTACCCTCCTTTTGCTCAAAAAAACTTAAAACCACTTCTTCTTTTTCGCTCTTCTTCTTTTTTCGATAACAGAACACGACCTGAAGCGGCGGGTCTTCTTCTTTTTCAATTTGAAGGGTTTTCAGAGTTTTCTTGGTATTGAAGACTTCTTTCTGACTTTCAGTTTCTTCTTTTTCATCTTCTTCCTCAGAATCTTCAAAATCCATTATCAATTTCCTCTGAGTAGGCTTAGAAGTTTTAGCTCTTTTCTTCTTTTCTTGTTCTACAAATGCAATGATCTTTTCTCTTTTCGTGTCTAACTTGATCTTTCGGCTTTGCTTGTCTCAAATATCCTTCTATCTTTCGGTTTTCGTAAATTACTTCACGAATAGTTTGCTCAGATGTTTGAGTGTAGATAGGTTTCTCAGCTTCTTTGAACTTGAGCTTCTCAGTGGCTTCAACTTCTTTTAAGGCATCAGCAATTTTCTTTTCTTCAGCTTCTTTCTGAGCCTTTCTCTTCAAGGTTTGTGCCAACAACTCACTTAGTTTGCCACCAAGCCTTTCCCCCTTTTTGGCACCATACCTTGGGAGTAATTGAGTCAGTGCAGTATTCATTTGGTATTGCTCTTTGCTTATACTTCGTGACTTCCCCCCTTGTTGATCATGCTCATCCTCTAGCCTTCTCATGTAATTCTTAGCCATTGAGAACTCATCTGAAAGAGGTGCGAACTGATTTGAGAAGACATCATGCATCATCTCTGTCATCTTGGTCATGAGCATAGAGCCCATTTCCTCAACAGTTGTCTTGATCATCAGATCATTCTTCTCAACTAGCTTGGCTTCAAGATAGACAGTTCTTTCCTGATACATCTGCTTCATCTCTGCATTGAGCTCAGTTTTGACTACATCAATCTTTCCTTCCAAAGTAGTCATTTTTTTTACGCAAGAGTTGTTTGTAGTTAAAGATGTATGCGAAGATGAACTTCAGATTTTTCCAAACTTTTGAGATTGGCTTTGCCAAGGGTTTCTTCTATTTGTTTTTTTTTTTCAACTATCGCACCATTTTCTCCAATTTATCCAGATAGGATCGAAATCAATTTCGGAGGCAAAACATTTGCTCCAACTAAGTTGGTTGCTCCAATCGAGCCTCGATCCGCATATCATACATAATGATTTAAAGATAGGAACTTGTTAGCTTTGGCATAATGTTTAATAGTGTCGAAAGATACGAAGAGTGCTAACTTCAAAGATGAGGATGTGTGATATCCGTCTAAAGACGTTGTCCTTCTCCATCTCGAGATTGTTTTTCAAAGATCATCTTGTTTGTCACCCTCTTTATCTTGATCCTCATCTCCTTCGGATTCATAGAATCGAGGCATCAACATCGCCTTTCCTTTTCTCATTACCTTTTCTCTTTACTAGCTCATCAAAATAAGCAATTTTCATTCTCGAGCTTGGTCTTCCCGAACGAGAGAACTCGTCAAAAATAGTAGTCTCGAGATTCCACCAATCTTCTCCTCTCAAGGAGGCTATATTCAACATCTCGGAAGAGTCTCGATTCAGATGTAGACCGTGGGTTCTCGAAGCCCAAAGAAAATATCCTGAAGGTCGGGATATGCGCTCAGCTTCGTGGTACCTATCAAGAATGAATCGTTCCCCCTTCGCTGCGCCTATCATTCTCTTTTTCTGCCTCTCCTTCTTCAACTTTGGGCTTTCGAGTAATTGGCTCTGATTGTACAAGTTCTAAAGGCCGATGGATCGAGAAATGGTTCACTCACGAACAAGATCCAAATTCAAGAATTCTCGAGGTTCGACCGATCCAAGTCCTAATGTGTCTCTTCAAGAGGAAATTGAGGTCCCTGAAGATTTCGAGAAATCGAGTACTCAGAGAAAACCTTTCGGGCTTGCTCAGACATTTGTCACAACCTCGAAAGAACTCAAGAGGGATTTCAACCCTTGTTGGCCTTCTGGTTGAGTTTCTTCAGTGTCATTGACCTCCTCCTCAGTAATAGATTGAAGCTTTCTGCGTTTCTGAGGAGCCAGTGTTTTCTTTTTCAGTTTTTCTCCTTTCTCTCTCTTAACTTGCATCAGGGCTTTCCCCCTGGCTTGTTTGGCTTCAATAGCTTCTTCTTCAGCAGTCTCCTCCTGAGACTCAGAGCTTTTCTCTTTCTTTCCTCTCAAAGTCTTCTTTGTTGGTGGTTTGAATAGGATTTTTGACTTTGGAAAGGAAGTGGAATTGGCAAAGATGTCCTCCTCTTCTCTGCACATTTCCAAGATAAATGCAATCTTGGTTGCATGTAGGATCTTTCCTTTGACAACTACAGAGCCATTCACCTTCTAAACTTGTTTGGCTTGATCACTCACCACCTTGATTAAATAGTGTAACTAGTTGAATGTCGTGGTAGGTGAATGTTCAAAGATGCCATATCTACTCATGATGCATTTGCTTACAATGTCCAACAATACTCGATATTTAGGCTTCAAATGCCTCTTATTCAGAGTAGCTTCAAACTTTACTAGATGCTCTGTAATTTTATCCAGATATTCTTGCTCCCTACCCATCATGTATACCGTAGGGTCTTCACCTCTATCGCTTAATTCATATATGGCATTAAGATTCTTAGGAATAATATATAATTCCCTAACAAAATCCACATATTTTGAACTATGCTCCAAATGCGAGACGGTAATGTCGAGATTCTATACAATTCTCATCATCTAACTTCAAATTAGAGATAAACTCAATTACCTCTTTCGCATATTCGGACTCTGGTTGATTCGCGACCAGGCATGTAAGTTTTGCCAAACGAATCATATGCAACGCCTCCTCTTCGTGAGTTGCATTGGACGAGCTTTCGAGAGAGACGACATATTCGTACCAAGGTTTATTGGAAATGGAGAGCTTGTCGTATACAGAAAATGTCATTTTTGGAGAATTTTTGGTGAAGGGTTTTGAGATAGATGAAAATTTCTAGGCAATCGAGAGTTTTTGAAGCAGAGTGTGTGAAGATGAAGGCTTTTTTGGAATCGGGCTTTTAAAGAAATTTTTCAAAGGATATAGGATTTTGATTTATGGAAAATCACGTAGATGAAGAAATCGACGATCGAGATTAAAAACCGACTAAATCGGGTATATGAAAGGACGATTTCACAAATACAAAGCCGTCATTTTATCCCTATTGGTGATTAATGAACAGTGCATTTAATTACTGTTCCTGCAAATCCTTGACTTTCTTCGTGGATTTCAAAGGTCCCGCCCAAATATTCCTTCAGGTGTTTTGTTATTTATTGCCAATGATTATTGAGATTCAGTTAGACAATAAATGTGTTGCATGAGTCAATACTTCTTCAGACTAATTTTCTCCATCAGTCTTACTAAGTTTTGACCTTGATAAAATGTCAGTATAATACTGAGTACTGATCTTGATAAAAGGTCAGTATATTACTGAGTACTGATCTTCAGGATAACTGAGTTTCCCAAGACTCAGTGTTTAGTACTCTCAATTTTATCCTGAGTTTTTCAGTAAAAACCTGAGAAAACTTCATGCATCTAAAAACCTTCAATTTTTCAGATTTGCTTTATTCACCTGGATCCAACATACCTAATTCAACTGATAGTTCCTGAAATCTTGATTCAGCCAAAGGTTTAGTCAAGATATCAGCTCTCTGTTTATCAGTATGAATTTTCTCCATCCTGATGTCTTTCTTCTCAACATGATCTCTGAAGAAGTGATGTCTGATATCCACATACTTACATCTGGTGTGCAATACCGGATTTTGTGTAATAGCAATAGCACTATTATTATCACAAAATATAGGTACTTCATTGGCTATAATCTTATAATCCCTCAATTGTTATCTGAGCCAAAGAATCTGTGCTCAACAGCTTCCTGCAGCCATGTATTCAGCTTCAGTAGTACTGGTTGCTACTGAGGTTTGTTTCTTTGAAAACAATGATATCAGTTTACTTCCAAGAAATTGACAAGTTCATGTGGTAGACTTCCTGTCAATTCTACATCCTCCATAATCAGCATCTGAATAACCAGTTAATTCAAGGTTATCATCAGTCGGATACCATAATCCTCTATTCACGGTGCCTTTAAGATATTTCAGAATCTTTTTGGCAGCCTCCATGTGACTAGCCTTAGGATTAGCTTGGTATCTTGCACATATCCCAACAGCAAATGTAATATCAGGCCTACTTGCTGTGAGATATATCAGTGATCCAATGATCCCTCTATAATCAGTGAGATTTACTTATTTGCCTTCAGGATCAGGATCCATCTTGTAGTTAGTATTCATAGGAATTCTAACTGCATTGCAATTTTGTCACCATACTTTGCAATCAGATCTCTGGTGTATTTTGCTTGATTGATGAAAATTCCTTCCTTAGTTTGTTTCACCTGAAGTCCAAGAAAGAAATTCATCTCCCCCATCATTGACATCTCAAACTTTCCTTTCATCAGGGTAGAAAACTTTTCACACAGCTGATGATTTGGAGATCCATATGATGTCATCTACATAAATCTGAACAAGTAAGATGTCTTTCCCATCTTTTATCCTGAACAGAGTCCTATCAACAGTTTCTTTGATAAAACCATGGTCAGTAAGAAACTGAGAAAGGGTATCATACCATGCTCGGGGTGTTTGCTTAAGACCATACAAGGCTTTCCTGAGCCTGTAAACTTGGTCATTCTGTCAGAAACCATGAGGTTGTTCCACATAAACCTCTTCCTTAAGCACACCATTCAGAAATGCACTTTTCACATCCATCTGATAGACTATGAATTTCATGTGGGCAGCATATGCAAGAAACAATTTGATGGCTTCTAGTCTTGCAACAGGTGCAAAGGTTTCATTATAATCCAAGTCTTCTTCTTGGGAATAACCTTGTGCAACTAACCTTGCCTTGTTTCTCACAATGTTGTTGTTTTCATCTCTCTTATTCTTGAACACCCACTTAGTTCCAATCACATTGTGCCTCTTAGGTCTATCCACTAGCTCCCAAACTTCATTCTTTGAGAACTGATTCAGCTCTTCTTGCATAGCAGTAATCCAAAAGGAATCTTGTAGAGCTTCTTCAATCTCGATGGGTTTTTCGAGGATAGAAGGAATGAGCAGAACAAAGCACTTTCTCCATGGAACCTTCTTATTTTGACACCATCTGATAGATCACCCACAATCTAACTTGTAGGATGACTATCCAACCATTTTCTCCTGGATGTTCCCCCTTCAGTAGTATCCTCAACATCATAAATGTTAGGTTCAGGTAGTTCATTAAATTCAGGGAACAATAGAAAAGGAGAAAGAGAATCATCTTCCTCAGGGGAAATTCCATTGAGAACATTGTCGAGAGACATTTGTTCCCATTGGTTGATAGATTCAAAATTTGCCTCAATTTGTGACTACATCTTCATCGGCATTACATACCTGAGTTGAATTGGTGTATGTTTAGATTGGTCAGCTTCAGTGTGTTGGCTTTTCTTCAGTGGAGAATTTCCATCCTAAGTCTCACCATCCTGAGTTTTTTCATCCTGAACTTCTTTGTCTGAGTCTAATTCACTCCATTCATAGAAAGTGACTGACTTCTTCTTTTTTGAGTTGGATGATGTTTTATCATTCTTTTTTCAAAGATAAGTCCGGTGATTCTCTTGATCAGTTCTCCCGAAGTCATGTTCTGCTTTCTTCCGAACACAAGTAGATTCATAAAAAACAACATGAGGTGTTTCTTCCACAATAAAGAGTCCATTGTAAACTCGAAGGCTTTTATCGACTTGTAATATCCTAAGAATATCCCTTCATCGCCTTTTTGCTATCAAAAGTTTTCAACCGATCTTTACCATTATTGTGTATGAAACACTTGCAAACCAAACACACGAAAAGAAAGAAACAAAGAGGCTTCCTTTCATTCCACAAATTCATATGGAGTTTTTCCTTGGTTCTTGGTCAAGATGGATCCTGTTTCCGAGAGTAGCATCAAAGGTTGATAGCTTCAACCCAAAATCTCTTAGAATATTAACCCAAAGAATCATTGTCCTTGCAGCCTTCTTTTTTTTCAGAGTCCTATTTCTTCTTTGAAACACCATTCTTTTTTGGGGTTCTTGCAATTTGATGTTTCATGAGTTATTTCATTTCACGTGACAATAATCAGATATGATATGATTGATAAACTCAGTTCCTTTATCTGATCTGATTTTGACCACACTCGGATTCTTTTCAAGATCGAGCCTTTTCAAGATTTCAGTGCGCTTTTGTTCGAAGTCTCTTTCTTCGAGTAAGAATATGACCCATGTATATCTAGAGTAGTCATCAACTACCACAAGTGTGTATTTTACGCCATTAGTGCTCACAGTGTTCTTTGGACCAAAGAGATCCATATGTAACAGTTGTAGTATTCTATCAGTAGAAATATCTACTTTACTTTTGAAAGATACTTTGATTTGTTTTTCTTTCTGACAAGCATCACATACATGATCTTTACTAAACACTTCATTGGGTAACCCCCTCACAAGTGCTAATCTTGCAAGTTTGTTCAGGGTTTTGAAGTTTAAGTGATTCATTCTTTTGTGCCACAACCAACTAGTATCAGTGGAACTTTTTGCAACCAAACATGTATCTTTAGGAGTTGAACTCCAATCAAAGAAGATACATTTCCTTTTCTAGTACGGTTAGTAAAATTTTATGAAGTATTGTCTTTTACATAACATAAGTTCTTTTAGAACTCAACACTGAATCCTTTGTCACAGAATTGAGTGATAGAAAGCAAGTTATGCTTTAGACCACACACATATGAAACACCATGGATATGAAACATAGTCAACTTCAAGAGTTCCATATCCTTCGGTTTGTCCTTTGGAATTGTCTCCAAATGTGATCCGAGGGCCTTTTTGCTCAACATAGTCGTTGATTAGTTGCTTATATCCTATCATATGTCTTGAACATCCACCGTCGGATACCATACAAAGAGGAGCCAATTCATTTCCACTCATCGGTCTTATGTTATTTTCTATTCAAATTTCATTGCCCTTTTCTTTCAATTAAAAACAGATCAAAGATGCCAGGTACCCATTTGGTGTAGGGTCCTACAAAGGTTACCAGTACCTTTTGGAACTCAATCACTTTCACAACTCTAATTACTTTAGAGTGTACGATTTGTCTCCCATAAACATCTACATGCACATTCACCACCCCAGAGCCTTGGCAAGATATCACATGAGTACGGTGCGGCTTTAAGATGAACATGAGCCTTAGAGTTCTTCTTGGGTTCAGCCTTTTGTTCAAGTGCTTTTAGCTTTTTTGCGCACTAGTCTATGTCTCTCACGACTTGGGTTCGTGAAACCTTTACCCCTTAGGCAAGTGAGGTTTAGGTTGCTGTCTTGAAATTCGGGGTCTTTCAAGAATCTAAGGACTTGGTCTTTTGGGTTGAGAATATCTCTCACGAAAGTGTTTCTTCCGAAAAATTCCTCGATGGTTCGGTCTTGAGATCTCTTTAGGTTGGTATTCTTAGCCCGAGGCTTTAATCATTGGGCTCGAGATTTTCTTGAGTGTTAAAGTTTTCTAGCTTTTCTCGAGGGTCTGGCTTTCTTCCTTGAACCTTGATTTTTTTTTTTTTTGAAACCATGGGTCCTTTACCCTTGTCTAAAACTCAGGCGAGTTCTTGAAGAAGATTAGATGCCAATGGTTTTTAACAAAGCGATCTTGGTGCTACTAGAAAAGATTCGAAGACCTTGTGAGGTTCTCGGAATGTATCCCAAACCAGTTTTTATAGTTGCGTGTCTTTGATAACTCACGAATTTCATCTATCACTTTAGATGCGAGAATTCAATAGAGCTAACTTTCTGCGCTCACTATCCTCACATTTCTTTATAGTTTCATGCTTCTCAAAGAGGTCATTGAACTCGAATTACGATAATTTGAATCTCTTTAGTGGATTCTCTAATTTTCCATTCGAGATCTTGTTGGGGAATAAGTTGCAAAAGATCTATTAAAGGGATGAATATTTAAATACAAATTTAATTCTTATAATTATTACTAGCATGAATTAATCCTATATTAATTCAAATAATAATCCAACAACAAATCATGCATATAATCAATTCACGTAAATCCTACGCATGCAAAAATTCTACGAGTTTACGTGAACATACCTCTTGGGACGGTAATGGTCTTGTTGATTAGACACACCAAAAGAACTTCCCAAGTATTCCCTTAATCCTTGCTCGACTATCTGGTGGTAGGACGCTTGCGAACAATTAACAAAAGGAAAATAAATTTTGTTGCACCACCTTTGTGGATTTACAAATTTTTTCAGCACATGGAATTGTACTTGGGAATGAAAGAATCATTCCCTATTTATAGATAGGGTGGTGGTCAAAATTTTGGGGAAAAAACAATGTGGGAAAATCTTTTCTTGATCTCCAAGAAATCTTGAATATATCTCCTATATTCTTTTTCCCATAATTATAATATTCCACAAAAAAATCCCACCTTATCTTTGTTATGGAATTTTCGAAATATTAGGTCAAGATTCCAAGATTTGGATCTTCTTGAATTTATGAGATATTCTTGTATTCCAAGAAATACATATCTTTCATAATATCTTTTCAAGAAAATCAAGAAAAACTTTCTTGCCCTTTATATTTCAATATTTTCGAAATTTTCTCTATAGATAACCAAGTGGGAGATTTCTTGAATTTAATGAGATAATCTTGTATTCCAAGAATACATATCCTCATTCCATAACAAAATTCAAAGAAAAACTTTCTCCCCTTTTAATCCATAATTTTCAAAAATTGGGAAAAAATATGCAACAAGATTTATTTTATTTTAAACACCTTTTTCAGTTATTGGACTTTATGTTGGGCTACTTAGGGGCCTTTAGGAGAATTAAGATTGGACCTTCCAATGGATCTTGAATTATCAATATTGAGCCACAATATTATTCAAGCCCATAAATATTAATTAATCCCACTACATAATTAATATTGCACTATCTATCTTAACCCAGATTACATACCAATATGGCTCTTGTTATTATTTCCTCGCGGTTTAAGATTATCTAGCTCATTAATTAATTCAAGCCATTTGAAATAGCTTTCCATTAATTAATATCTTTTGTCCTTGGTTAAGGAACGGTTCAACATTATTATCCATACCGGAAACTAGTTCCACTTGCAAGATTTGGTATGATAAAGCTTATGAACCTCCCAAGGGGGCAAATCGAACAAAAGCGATTTGCACACGCGATTCTCGTATTAAATCTTAGCAATCACATGTGACCAATAATATTGCCCAAGATAAAAAGTATTGAATCTCGATTGATTCTCTACCCATGATAAGTCAAAGCAATAGTTACCAACCACACGTGATCCTATTTAAGGAACTTAAGATTAAGAAATAACTAACCACCGAGGTCTAATTCTTCCTTGTTCATTTCAAGAATTTGTCCTCCCAGAGGTCCTATTCAAATTGCATCACCATGCACTAGTATAATCTCTTGGTCAAGATAAGCCAATTCGAGCCTTACACTTCAACCTTTCACGATGGATTGTTCATTTCCATCTAGGTCGTGAATGGTGTACTTTTAGTTACAAGGGAATGTTAATTTAATCTTATGTGATCTGGTATCACTAAATTAACTACAATGTAACACGATTATTTATTGAAGCAGTTATGCAAAGAAATATATGTAACATTCGATGATATTTAAAGCATCAGTGATAAATAATTTATTTCAGTAAATAAGTCCGAAATTCAGTTTTGATTATACAAAGTAAAAGCATACTTTCCAGTATAATCCCAACAATCTCCCACTTATACTCAAAGTCTGCTTTTAAGTATACTACAACATGTCTCGTGTAGTTCCTAATACGTGACATCAAAGGATGACGGACCTTAAATTTTTCTGGGGGCCCAATTTATAACATAGTGTAGCTAAATGCACTTTAGAATTTTTTATATATTTTAAAAATTATTTGGACTAAACATCTTTATATTAACAAGAGTCGAATACATTTTATATGTATATTGAAAATGTGAATTATACATATTCTTTCTCTATTTTGTTACCTTTTTTTCACCTAAAAATCAACATTTTATTTATAGAGTGTTGATTTTTACAAGGATTAGTAATAGTGGTGTACAAATGAACATGATGCACATAATACTTTTGTTTAAAAGAGATGACATTCATTATGAAGATAGTTTTATACATGATATAGGTATAATCTATAACACAAATAATACTCATTCTTCCAAAATATTAGAGCGTTAATACATAATTTATGCTTCGCCTTACTATGAGACTGTTCTCATACGGTGTGTGTCTTAATTATAAGTATATATATATAAGAAATTCAAAGTGGGGTCGAGGGGGCCCAGTGACCCCACAGGGGGACAAGGTAGGTCCGTCCTAGCGTGACATCTAATGTCACCCTACACCTAACCTAATAATTTCTCCCACTTATACTCAAAGCAGATTGGCAACGGTCTTGACACCCATTCCTTCCACATGTCTCAAAGCAGATTGGGCAAATTATCTAATTGTCATGGTTTGATTTTTCTTCGCTTGATTTTTGAAGAAACGCCATCTTGAATTTCTCCCCACTCGATCGTCTCGAAAAGAACTCCGTCTCGAAATGCCACGCCAAGCTTCGCACGATACACGCGATCCACCGCCCCTGTCCGGCAACCCCATCCATCAAGTCGCTGGCCGCCACACAGACGCATCGCCCATAACCACTCGGCGACCTCAAGAAGCCACTTGGAGCCTTAGGCCTCGGCGACCTATGTGCCGTAGCAGTATCGCCACCAAGAAAACTTCAAGAAGGCCCTGGCGTGCCCATGGCGTGGCCACTCGCCTCCGTTCGCCCGTCACCATTCGGCTACAAGACAAAGCTCCAACCGGCGCTTATATGCCGACGGCCAGGTGGTTCGCCCTCGACCTCGCCCCGCTTGGTGCGCCTCTAAGCTGCTGCGTCTTTACAAGAACGTGCCTCATTTTGGCACATTTTCATGGGACGACGCCACGCCACGCCCCAGGATTCGATTTTATCCTTTAATTCTTCATCTCGCCCGTTTCCGATCCGATTTACAATTTATTTACAAAAAATAAATAAACCTAGATCTAGACTAGTCTATTACATTGATCAAATCAAACAAATCCTAATCTACTCGTGGATTTTCTCACGAGGCAAAAACGAATCCCGAAACTAATCGAATTAAAAACCACAATTTATATGCATGCATAAATAAACACATTAAATTCCATGACAATTGGATACCTGCAAAAAAGATCTAGCAATTCTATTATCCAATTTCAAATTTAATGAAAACGAATTAAATTCCAATTTAAAATTCAGAGCCCGAAACTGTGGCTCTAATACCAGTTGTTGGGGAATAAGTTGCACAAATCTATTCGGGATGAATATTTAAATAAAAATTTAATTCTTATAATTATTACTAGCATGAATTAATCCTATATTAATTCAAGTAATAATCCAACAACAAACCATGCATATAATCAATTCACGTAAATCCTACGCATGCGAAAATTCTACGAGTTGTTGGGGAATGATTCGCACAGATCTATTCGGGGTGAATATTTAAATACAAATTTAATTCATTAATTATTACTAGCATGAATTAATCCTATATTAATTCAAATAATAATTGCAACAACAAATCATGCATATAAAAAGCCACGTAAAACCTACGCGTCACGGAAACTACGGGGTTTACGCGGAACGCATTCTCGGGATGGCAATGGCTTTGGTCGGACGGACTAACCAAAAGGACTTCCCAAGTATTCCTTAGCCCTTGCTCGACAATCCGTGGAAGGATACTGCGAACAATTAACAAAAGGAAAAAATAAACTTTGTTGCACCACTTATGTGGATTTGCTTAATATTTCCAAAGACATGGAATCAGATTGGGAGTGAACTAATCATCCCCTATTTATAAGAGGGGTTTTGACGGAAATTTAGTGATATTTCAATGTGGGAAAAGACTTTTCTTGGTCACCAAGAAATCTTGAATATATCCCCTATATATTTTTTTTCCCATAATTAAAATATTCCACAAAAATTCCACCTCCTCTATTATGGAGCAATTTTAGAAAATTTGGCTCAAGATTACAAGATTTGGATCTTCTTGAATTTATGAGATATTCTTGTATTTCAAGAAATACATATCTTCCATAATATCTTTTCAAGAAAATCAAGAAAATCTTTCTTGCCCATAATATTCAAAAATTTGAAATATTCATATAGACAATCAAGTGGGAGATTTCTTGAATTTAATGAGATAATCTTGTATTCCAAGAATACATATCTTCATTCCATAATAAAATTCAAAGGAAATCTTTCTCCTTTTTATCCATAAATTTAAAAAAATAGAGAAATATTAAGCAACAATATTTATTTATTTTAATCACCTTTTTCGTTATTGGACTATATTTGGGCTACTCGGGGGCCTTTAGGAGAATTAAGATTGGACCTTCTAATGGATCTTGAATATCTAATATTGAGCCACAATATAATTCAAGCCCATAAATATTAATTAATCCCACTACATAATTAATATTGCACCATCCATCTTAACTCATATTACAACTAATATGGCTCCGTGTCATTATTTCCGTGTTTAAGATTATTCAGCCCATTAATTAATTCAAGCCACCGAAATAGCTTTCCGTTAATTAATATCTTTTATCCTTGGTCGAGGAACGGTTCAACATTATTATCCATACCTAAACTAATTCCACTTGCAAGATTTGGTATGATAAAGTTTATGAACCTCCCAAGGGGGCAAAAATCAAAGCGCATTTGCACACGGTCCATTCTTCGTGTTAAATCTTAAGAATCACATGTGACCAATAATATTGCCCAAGATAAAAAGTATTGAATCTCTCTCGATTCGCTACCCATGATAAGTCAAAGCAATAGTTACCAATCCCACGTGATCCTATTTAATGACGAAGGTTAAGAAACAACGAACCATCGAGGTCTAATTCTTCCTTGTTGGATTCAAGAATTTATCCTCCTCAGAGGTCCTATTCAACAAGATCACCATGCACTAGTGTAATCTCTTGGTCAAGACAAACCAATCCGAGCCTTACACCTCAACCTTTCGCGATGGTTGTTCATTTTCATCTAGGTCGTGAATGGCGTTTTTTTGTTACAAGGGATCGTTAATTTAATCTTACGTGATCGGGTATCACTAAATTAACTACATTTTAACACGCATTTAATTATTGAACAGCTTATGCAATAAATATATATAACATTCAATCATATTTAAAGCATCGATTGATAAATAATTTATTTCAAGAATAACCGGAAATTAGGTTTCGATTATACAAAGTAAAAGCATACTTTTCAAGATAATCCCAACAATCTCCCACTTATACTCAAAGTCCGCTTTTAAGTATACTACAACACGTCTCGAGTAGTCCGGTGACATCTAATGTCACCTACACCTAACCTAATAATTTCTCCCACTTATACTCAAAGCCAGATTGCAACCGGTCTTGACACCCATTCCTTCCACATGTCTCTCGAATGTATTCAGAGAGGCGCACTTTTGTGGAATGGATCCGCCAGGTTGTTCTCGCACGCTATCTTTGCCACATCTATATCTCCCTCTTAACGATGACTCGTGATAAGATGGTATTTCCTTTCAATGTGTTTATCGCTTTTGTGGGCTCTTGGTTCCCGTGAATTTGCAATACTTTCCCTAAGATTGTCACAATAAGCGATGATTCCTGGCGGGCAAATCGAACCACATCTAAGTCCACAAGGAAGTGCTTGAGCCAAACCGCTTTTCACGCTTTCGCTAGCATGACACATATTCGCTTCCATGGTAGAATGCGATGCATTTCTTCTTGACGCTTCTCCATGTCAAGGCTCCTCCCCCATGCAAAACACACTAAGGAGGTAGATTTTCCGAGTCCATGTCTCGATTGAAACCGAAGTCCGTATAACCAATGGGATTGGACTTCCCGATCGATAAACCAACATTCTATCCCGAAGTTCTTTTTCAGATACTTGTAATGTTTTTAATCGCCGTCCAATGCTCTTTTTCTCAGGTTACTTTGATATCTTGCCACCATGCCACGGCAAAAGCGGATATCGGTCTCGCATACTGAAGATTGCATACATAAGACTTCCGTACCAAGCATAAGGAATGCCTTTCATGTCATCTATCTCCTCTTTCGCCTTAGGACATTTTTTCGATAGATGGATTCCATGCCCGAAAGGTACTAATCCTTTTTGAAATCGTGATATCAAACGTTTCAAGACAAGGTTCATGTATGAAGCTTCATGATAAGCCTAACATCCTTTCTTGGCGATCTCGAAGTGATCTTTTGATCCCAAGGACGTGTCCGGCTTCCCCTAAGTCCTTCATATCAAACCTGTTTTGAAAGCCATGCCTTACGCTCGATAACACCTTCACATCGCTCCCGGATGATCGAATGTCGCTTCACGATAGGACTAAGAATACCAATGCGATTCCGACACGCTTTTTATACATAATAACTTTCAAACTCATTTTGATCAAACCCATAAGACTTTATAACATGATCAAAACATTGGTTCCAAGCTCGATGGACTGTTTGAGTCAAAAGTAAATGGACTTCTTGAGCTTACAAACAAGATGTTCTTCGCTGTTTCAATGAAACCTTGGGGTTGTTGCATATAGATCTCTTCGTCAAGACTTCCGTTATGAAAGCCATCTTGACATTCATTTGCCGATTTCAAAGTCAAAATGCGCAGTTAATCGATAAGAGAATACGGATGGACTTTTAATAACTTTGGCGAAAAAGTTTCCTCATAATCGATCCTTCTTTTCGAGTATAACCTTTTCGCCACTAGTCTTTTTTTGAAGGTTTCAACCTTCCCCGTCCGGCCCCTCTTTTCCTCTTATATACCCACTTGCATCCAATGGGTTTGACCCCATTAAGTGGTTCGACTAGCTCCCACACTCTATTATGAAACATAGAACCCATTTTGGCTTTATTCTTTGTTTGCCAAGAATCAAGATCCTTATCTTGGAGTGCCTCGTCATGTCCATGGGTCCGATTAAATTTGTTAGGGAATCAAGTCCGAGGACTCTCCTATTCCCATGAATCTCTCGGTCGCATCTAACAACCCTCCCACTACACATTTTAGGCTCTGTTGAAAGGCGTATCATTTGGTATATCATCTAAGATAAATAAGTAAATGAGGTTTGCCCTCTAAGCTCATTTAAGGTAATCTCACTTCGGGTTTTTTTTGGTTCATATAGTCTTCTTCCAAAATCTAAAGTGGGTGCTTATGACCACCTTTTGATCTTTCAGACCATAGAACATACACCCTTTTGTTTCCTCGGGGTATCCTACAAACAATTTTTAATTCTCGACGAGGATCCAATTTTTAAGCTTCCTTATCCAACACGTGGGCGGACACCCCAAATCTTCATGTGTCTCATACTAGTTTTGCGCCTGGGTCCACAATTCTTTGGGAGTTTTGGGAACCGATTTGGATGGCACCAAGTTCGAATGTGTTCATTTTGCTTTCAAGGCATTACCCCGTAACGACTTGGGAAGATCCCAGATAACTCATCATTGATTTAACCATTTCCAAAGAGTTCTGTTTCTTTTCAAGGCACGCAACCCCGCTTTTGTTGAGGGGTTCCGGTGCAAAGGAGTCGATACAAATCCCTTCATCGATAAGTAGTTCAAAAACTCATCATTGAGGTATTCGCCTCCACGATCGATCGTAGAGATTTGACATTTTTTCCCTATGATTCTCGCTGAGCCTTAAATTCTTTGAATTTTCAAAGGTCTCGGATTTATGCTTCATAAGGAAAATATAACCGCATTCTTGAGTAATCATCAATGAAAGTGACGAAATACTCATAACCTCCTCTTGCTTTGGTTGACATTGGACCACATACATCTCAGGTGAACGATCTTTAACACTTCTTTTCGCCCTATTCCCTTGGCTCCAAATGCCCTCTTGGTCATTTTACCCTACAAACATGATTCGCAGGTGGAAACGGTTCAACTTGGAGAAGTTCTAGTGAACCGCCTTTCACCAACCTCGATCCTCTTTTTCGATTTATATGACCCAATCTTAGATGATAAAAGAAGTGTCTCGTTCACGCCCGATGAACGTTTTTTTTCGGAAATAGTTGATGTGTTATAGGATGCATTTCTTGAGTGGTGTGCACGCAGTTAATTGTATAGAGATTATTCGCCAACGTTCCCATGAGTATAAATTTATCATAAAGAGAAATGGTAACAACTTTATTAAAAGTAACCGAATATCCATCATGAAAAAAGTTTAGAAACCAAATCAAATTCTTTTCTAAAACTCGAACGCATGTAACATCTCTTAAAATTAAAACTCGGGTTTTCAAAAGACAGGTGCATTTCTCCCATCGCTTCACCGCCACTCTGAAGATCGCCTGGTGTGATGAGGATCTCACTTCCACTTTAGTTGTCGGGTCCTTTTGAACCCCCGTAACGTGAAAACAAACATGATCGGTGGATCCAGATCCACCACCCATAAATGGGAGGCATACGCCGCTAAACAAGTTTCAACAACTAGTGAGTGAGGATTACCTTTCTTTCCTTTCTTTTTGGGATTGGAACAGTGGACCTCAATGTCCCTTTCTCCCCAAGAATTGAAACATATTCCTTTTGGTTCTTTCTTGACACCCAACCAACTAACCGTCTTTTTCTCACTTTTCTTAATGATGAGCTTGCTTTGGTTCTCGACCACTTTCCTTTTCTTGAGACTTGCCTTCCATCGGGCCTAAATCTCGAGAAAAGGCTTTTGATCACCAATGCCGCTTTTCTTTCCTAAATGCTTCTCCACTTTCTCCAAGGCTTCTTGAAGATCATCCATGGTAAACATGTGATCACTCATCACAAAACCACAAGAAAATTCATCGAAGCTCCTTGCAAGAGTAAGCAAATGTAAATTCGATTTGGGCCTCATCACAATACTTAGTTCCGAGATAAGCCGGGCGATAAAATGGTTTTTGACTCGAGAACACGCTCCCTTACAATGTGTTCCCTCAACCATTTTCAAAGCCCAAACCACGTCGTCATTTTTTAAACCGGATCGATCATGCGGTCTTTTGTTGAAAACATTTCTTCAAGACTTTGATAATTTCCGTAGCCGGACTCAACACCTTCATGAACGTGTTTCAAATCATCGCATGCTGAAGTCAAGATTACACGCGTTTCACGGGTTCATTATTTCGCTCCCAAATATTATACTCATGTCTTCACAAGATCGTTTGATTCATCAAGAAGTTTACGTGGCTTGGGTACATCAAGAATCCAATAATGTTTTTAAAATGGGTAGATATGATCATATTTCGTTTCCAAACATTATAGTTTTCTCCAGATAATTGGTGTTCTTTCGAGTGTATATAACAAATGGATTAAAAGGTTGCGACATGATGAATCGAAATAAACACTAATATGCATAAGCACAAAATTATCACAAGGTTTGATCACATGCCATCATATTTAAAATCTCAAAAAAAAATATGAACATGCATCACCTAACATCAAAAAAATGCTTTTTAAATAAAGCCCCACGTGGGGTGGGTCATTATTTAAACACATTCAAGCAGTTACAAAACAAGAACATTTATAAACCTTTAATATCCAGATTATTAGTTGGCTCCCACTTGACCAATATAAAATTGACAGGACTTGAGGGGAAGTATATGCATATCAATTTTATACCTAAGTAATAACCATGATTAAACAGGATTACTATTTTCGCTTTTGATCGAGCCTCGTGGGGAGGGTCATCACCACCACTAGTAATAACCCACAATCATCCGGTTTGGAATTCATTCATGTGAAACCTATCTTTTGACCATTCCATGGGGAATTTTTCCAAAAGAATTCACAATAAATAAATCATGGAGGTCAAAATTAATTCAATTTTATTATCCTAATAAAATTGTCAATTAATTATTTAAAACATACTTTAGTAATTTTGGAGTTGAGATTTTTCAATTTGGCAACCCTCATGCAAAACACATTTAAACAAATTAAATAAAGCATAAGATAGCACAAATAAATCAAGCATAAGTAAAAATAAACATATCGGGCACAAATTATCCAATTGTCATGGTTTGATTTTTTCGCTTGATCTTGAAGAAAAACGCCTTGAATTTCTCCCACTCGCTCGCCTCGAAAAAATACTTCGCCTCGAACCACACGCCAAGCCATTTCAAGCCTGGATGCACGCCAGATCCGACGCATTAAGTTCGATAGATTTTCCGCACGCACTAAGAATTGCCGACCAAGACGCAGTCGGCGGCAGCAGTGACGCGTCAGACCGCAAGATCCGCGGCGCCGCCCCGCCCCGCGCCCGCTCTCCCCATTGAATTCGGCCATTCCACACATGCCTGTGGCTTCCGCGGCCTGAGCCAGGCGCCCGAGACTGGATCAGGCGCTGCCTCATTCTGTATAAGGCTGCCGCCTCGCTTGACGCTTGTTGCAACCTAATACTGGGCCGCCACGCCGGTTCTCGATTTTTCGGCCCTTAACTTTTTCGGTTTTTCGTTTTCGATCCGTTACAATTTATTTACAAAAATAAATAAACCTAGATGTAGACTAGTCTATTACATTGATCAAATCAAACAAATCCTAGTCTACTGGATTTTCTCACGAGGCAAAACAACCGAACTAATCAAAAAAAAACCACAGTTTTATATGCATGCAAAATAAAACATTAAAATCCATGACAATTGGATACCGCAAAAACAGATCTAACAGTTCTACTATCCAATTTCAAATTTAATGTCCACTTTAATTAAATTACAATTAAAAAATTGAGTTCAAACAAAGGGCTCGATACGATTATTGTTGGGAATGATTCAAGATGTATCTATTCGGGTGAATATTTAAATACAAATTTAATTCATTAATTATTACTAGCATGAATTAATCCTATATTAATTCAAATAATAATTGCAACAACAAATCATGCATATAAAACGCCACGTAAAACCTACGACGCGAATCTACGGGTTTACGTGAACGCATTCTCTCGACGGGATGGCAATGGCTTTTGGTCGGATGGACTAACCAAAAGGACTTCCCAAGTATTCCTTTAGCCCTTGCTCGACAATCGGTGAAAAGGATACTCGCGAACAATTAACAAAAGAAAAAAATAAACTTTGTTGCACCACTTATGTGGATTTGCTAATATTTCCAAAGACATGGAATTGTCTTTGGGAGTGAACTAATCATCCCCTATTTATAAGAGGGGGTTTGGACGGAAATTTAGTGATATTTCAATGTGGGAAAAAAGACTTTTCGTCACCAAGAAATTTTGAATATATCTCATATATTCTTTTTCCCATAATTAAAATATTTCACAAAAATTCCACCTCTTTCTATTATGGAGCAATTTTTAAAAAATTTGGCTCAAGATTACAAGATTTGGATCTTCTTGAATTTATGAGATATTCTTGTATTTCAAGAAATACATATCTTCCATAATATCTTTTCAAGAAAAAATCAAGAAAATCTTTCTTGCCCATAATATTCAAAAAAATTTCGAAATATTCATATAGACAATCAAAGTTGGGAGATTTCTTGAATTTAATGAGATAATCTTGTATTCCAAGAATACATATCTTCATTCCATAACAAAATTCAAAGAAAATATTTCTCCCTCTTTTATCCATAAATTTCGAAAAATAGAGGAAATATTAAGTAACAATATATATTTATTTTAATCACCTTTTTCAGTTATGGGACTATATGTTGGGCTACTCAGAGGGCCTTTAGGAGAATTAAGATCGATTTTCTAATGGATCTTGAATATCTAATATTGAGCCACAATATAATTCAAGCCCATAAATATTAATTAATCCCACTACATAATTAATATCAAGATCATCCATCTTAACCCATATTACATCAATATGGCTCCGGTCATTATTTTACGTGTTTAAGATTATCTAGCCCATTAATTAATTCAAGCCACCAAAATAGCTTTTAGATTAATTAATATCTTTTATCCTTGGTCGAGAACGGTTCAACATTATTATCCATAACGAAACTAATTCCACTTGCAAGATTTGGTATGATAAAGCTTTATGAACCTCCAGGGGGTAAATCAAGCAAAGATTGGCATTGCGATTCTTCGTGGTTAAATCTTAAGAATCACACGTGACCAATAATATTGCCCAAGATAAAAAAGTATTGAATCTCTCTCGATTCGCTACCCATGATAAGTCAAAGCAATAGTTACCAATCCCACGTTATCCTATTTAAGGGGACGAAGGTTAAGAAACAATGAACCATCGAGGTCTAATTCTTCCTTGTTCGATTCAAGAATTTATCCTCATGTAGGTCCTATTCAACAAGATCACCATGCACTAAGTGTAATCTTCTGGTCAAGACAAACCAATCTAAGCCTTACACCTCAACCTTTTCGCGATGGTTGTTCATTTTCATCTAGGTCGGAATGGCGCACTTTTTTAGTTACAAGGGATCGCTAATTTAATCTTCGTGATCCGTATCACTAAATTAACTACAAAGTAACACGATTTAATTATTGAAACAAATTATGCAAAGAAATATATATAACATTCAATCATATTTAAAGCATCAAGGATAAAACAATTTATTTCAAAGAATAAGTCCCGAAATTCATTTCGATTATACAAAGTAAAAGCATACTTTTCAAAGATAATCCCAACATTTACGTGAACATACCTCTTGAACCAAGAATGGTCTTGTTGATTAGACACACCAAAAAGAACTTCCAAGTATTCCTTAATCTGCTCGACTATCCGGTGGTAGGACGCCATAACAATTAACAAAAGGAAAATAAATTTTGTTGCACCACCTTTTGTGGATTTTACTCATTTTTCCAAAGACATGGAATCGCATTTGGGAATGAAAAGAATCATCCCCTATTTATAGATAGGGTGGTGGTCGAAATTTTGGGGAAAAAAAACAATGTGGGAAAATCTTTTCTTGATCTCCAAGAAATCTTGAATATATCTCCTATATTCTTTTTTTTTCCATAATTATAATATTCCACAAAAAAATCCCACCTTATCTTTGTTATGGAATTTTTAAAATATTAGGTCAAGATTCCAAGATTTGGATCTTCTTGAATTTATGAGATATTCTTGTATTCCAAGAAATACATATCTTTCATAATATCTTTTCAAGAAAATCTTTCTCGCCTTTATATTTCAAAAAGATTTTCAAAATTTCTCTATAGATAACAAGTGGGAGATTTCTTGAATTTAATGAGATAATCTTGTATTCCAAGAATACATATCCTCATTCCACAACAAAATTCAAAGAAAAACTTTCTCCTTTTAATCCATAATTTTTGAAAATTAGGGAAAAATATGCAACAAGATTTATTTTATTTTAAAAACCTTTTTCGGTTATTGACTTTTATGTTGAAATTACTTGGGGGCCTTTAGGAGAATTAAGATGGACCTTCCAACGGATCTTGAATTATCAATATTGAGCCACAATATTATTCAAGCCCATAAATATTAATTAATTCCACTACATAATTAATATTGCATTATCCATCTTAACCCATATTATACCAATATGGCTCCATTATTATTATTTCCGTGTTTAAGATTATCTAGTCCATTAATTAATTCAAGCCATTAAAATAGTTTTCCATTAATTAATATCTTTTGTCCTTGGTTATGAACGGTACAACATTATTATCCATACTTAAAACTAGTTCCACTTTGCAAGATTTGGTATGATAAAGCTTATGAACCTCCCTAAAGGGGGTAAATCAAAAAACAGACAGCACACGATTCTCCATATTAAATCTTTTGCAATAACATGTGACCAATAATATTGCCCAAGATAAAAGTATTGAATCTCGTTGATTCTCTACCATGATAAGTCAAAGCAATAGTTACCAACCACACGTGATCCTATTTAAGGAACGAAGATTATGAAATACGAACCATCGAGGTCTAATTTTTCCTTGTTTTTCCAAGAATTTGTCCTCCCTCAGGGTCCTATTCAAGGCATCACCATGCACTAGTGTAATCTTGGTCAAGACAAGCCAATCCGAGCCTTACACTTCAACCTTTCACGATGGATTGTTCATTTCCATCTAGGTCGTGAATGGTGTACTTTTTAGTTACATGCGGATTGTTAATTTAATCTTTTGTGATCTGGTATCACTAAATTAACTACAATGTAACACGCATTTATTTATTGAACAGTTATGCAAAGAAATATATGTAACATTCGATGATATTTAAAGCATCGGTGATAAATAATTTATTTCAAAAAATAAGTCCGAAATTGCTTTTGATTATACAAAGTAAAAGCATACTTTTCTCAGATAATCCCAACAGATCTCTATCACCTTCCCTTTTTTCTCGAGAGTTGTCTTTTTTAACATCCATTTCATCAAGAGGTCCCATCAATTGAGAAGTGATCTCAACATTTTTAGAGTCTTTCCACTCGCATTCTCAAGTCAGTTCCTTGCTCCGCTTCTTGAGTTTCAAAGGAGATTCTTGTAGAATACGTAATAGTCCTTCATAAGATTCTCAAACGAATCCATCAGTCAAAGTTATCACATAGTTGAACTTGAGAACTCATGTGCTTGTGTAGGAGCAACAAAAGAGATAGAAGAATTTACCTACTCCTGACCATAAGACGATATCATCACCGGCCACTATCCGAGAAAATTTCATTTGAGGAACTGGAACCTTCTTCGTAATGTTCTTTTCCTCAAAGAATCATAGCTTTCTTGCTAGAGATCTTCTTGTCTCTTGAGCTTGTCTTTCCTTTCTTTCTTTAGCAAGCACTTCACCAGGTACCATATTGAAAGTGACCTTTCTTCCGATGGTTGTAACATCTATTGGTATCATCATCCCGATCACTTTCCTCCTTGGTTTTGGAGTTCTTCTTCGACGAGGATCCTTGACTTTTCGGGTCCTTTCTTTTCTCAACAGATCCGCCCTCGGCTTTCCGAAGTCTCTCTTGTACCTTGATTCCTGTAATATTTCTTATATTTCCCATATCCGCTATTGAGTCTTTCACACCTCCTTGCCATCAAGATTAGCTTATCCTCCCGCTTCATCCCGATTTTTGGCAAGTGAGTTCTCGACTTCTAGACTTCTGATTTCTCTTCGCTTTGAAAGCCACATTCTTGCTAGATGAAGAATCATCTTTGCCGCCGATTTTTAGTTTTTTTGTCAATCACAAACTCATAAGCTTTCGGGTTCAGAGAAAACTTGATGATATGGCATGGAATCAATATTTTTGGTGTTTTCAATCACCACAAACATGTATATCCCATTTCTTAGATAATCCTCTAAGAATTTTCAACTTCTCTCTATGGGTATCTTTTCCCAAGAGCACTCAGATCATTCATGATGCTAGTGAATCGACCTCAAGTTTGTCAATGGATTCACTATCTTCCATTTCAAAGCTTATCAAACTTTTTAATAAAGAATGTAAAAGTTTGTTTTCCTTAATATGATCTCGCCCTTTGACATATATGCTAAAGTGTGTCCTATATTTTTTTGTAGTTTCACGTTGAGAAATCATCCCCATAACACCATCATCAATAAGTGCTATACAAAGTATCTTTAGCAAGGAGTAGTCAAGATTGACTAACTTTTTCTCATCGAGTAAGTTGATCATCGACTTTGGAAATTCATCTCTGGGATCATTCCTCTCAAGATCAAAGTGATTCCGGGATTCACTTAACCAGAAATTTGAATGGTCCTTCGTAAAACCACTCTCCACATTCTTTCATGTTTTGAATACGGATGAGCATGCATTCTCAATTCCATGGGTCATAGCTCTCAACAGAGAACATAGGAAGTTTCTTAGAAGGCATGATGATTGAGCCTTGTAAGATATAAAGAAATGATCTATTCAAGAGACCACAAAAGTCTTTTCAAAGAAAATAGATTATGATTACCAAAGCAAGTGGTCAAAATGAACCTTTCGCTTTCGATACCACTTGTTGGTCCCTGTTAGCATCGAATCTCACACGTATGGGGGAATACACGTGTTGATGATTTTAAAACTTTTCTTTCATCGAGGTCGATGGGTTAAGTTATCCCGAGAATTTTCGCCGAGAAGACAGACGCTCGAGTCAAAGTCCATAAAGCCGATAATGATCCCGAGCCGCTTTCGGAAGCTTCAGATAAATTTCAACCGAGCTCGAAGTTTATCGAGATCCTCGAGGCGCTTTGATTAGATAATTATCTTATGAACCCTCAAAGAGTTAGTTTTTGGTAACTATCTCGTTTTAGCTACTCAAGTGTGCGGAATGGTTGTCCTATGTTTATACTGCTTTTAATTTTGTTGAAAATCTTCCTTCAATAAAAACAAAGGATTAAGGTTGTGATCAATTTGATGCAAAGTTGGATTGGTTCCAACTGAATATCAAATGAACTATACTTTCATTGAAAAAACATGCAACGGTATAATAATAATGCAAAGATGTAAAGCAAAAACAACACAAAGAATTTTAGTGGTTCGTAGACTCAAAGCTCCTACGCCCACTCTCTCGATCTTGAGAGAAATTCCTTAACCATTTCCTAAAGCTTTGCATTTAACTCACTATAGCTTACTCACTTTTCTACTTTGAGTTTTTTCTGCCGACTCATTGCAGCTTTACTAAACTCAAACACACACAAGTGTTGGACTACCACAAGTAGCTTACTAACTTCTTCTCTAGAGTTTTCTCGCTAACTCATCAGAAGCTTACTAACTCTTTTACAACTCCAACTCACCAACAAAACACACACAAACTACCTTATCAAAGGGGTTTGGGTTTTGGGTTGGTTTTTCAACTAGGGTGAGATATCCTTTACAATAAGAACAATGTAAAAGGTTAGGATATCTCTACTAAGCTTTGGATATTTCTTATCGCCCAGGCTTAGTGAATGAGCTCCCTCCAATGTGAAACACTGGGAAATTTAGAGTTTTCGAGGTGCTTATTTTGCAATAATACGAATGAGCTCTTGAGTTGCTTTGAAATTTCCCGTAACCTCTCAATGTAAGGGTCACTAGTATTTATAGTAACTTCACCCAGGTCACTCTTGAAAAAACTATATCTGTTGGAGGAGATAAGTTTGGGAGTTTCTTATGGTGTTTGATGAACGGTTATATTTAGGGTTTGAATACTCTTGCATGTTTTAGGAAATATGCAAATATGTAGCTAATCACCAATTTTTGCATCCGGAACATAAGACTACTTACATGATTCAGTTGTCCCGTCGCTTTTCAAAGGTCAAGAAGTACAATGTTGTCTTCCTTGGATTTTTTTTTATCTTCAAAGAAATGTAGACAAACATAACGGCTCTTTTTGGTCAATCTCTCCGAATGAGATAACCTTAAACAACACTTAGACTTAGTTCCTTTTATTCTATACGAATGTTTTGGGCAATATCTATTTTTCGAATGTTTTGCGTTTTTTCGGTTTTGTAGTCTTCAGATAGATATATTGAGCGCCTTAACATTGGTTATATCTTGAAGTCTTCAAAGAATTGAATGAAGTCTTGATGTCTTCGTATCTTGATGACATCGGAGTCTTGGTATCTTTAGTGACATATCGAGTCTCGGTGTCTTGATGTTTTATCTTGAAGTCTTGATGTTTTCAAATGACATCTCGAAGTCTGATGTCTTTAGTGACATAATGAGTCTCAAATGTCTTGATGACATCTTGAGTCTTTTAGTTTCTTGAAAGAATTAACTTTCGATCTATATCTCACGACTATACATGGTGCAGATAACTTCCCGAATAATCTATAATTTGAATCCCTTCGACTCTATCAAGATTATCTAAACACGCCATACTCGGGGGGTTTTGGGATCTAATCAAAACTTTTATTAAATTCATTTCCCAACATTTTGTTGTATAATATAATTTTATTGTGTAATTTAATTTAATTTTTTCTTTGATGATTATTATAAATATTACAAATTCATATTTTTACCAAATTAAAAAATCATGTAAAATACAACAAAACATACATTATACATTTGTGATGCTCTTATTGATCACTTGTGTGGGAGGAGTACTATAATTCACAATATTAGTATTACTTAGTTTATTTTATACGTAAATAATGTATTTGTGTTGTTTCTTTGTCAGATTTGATTACCTTCACTTGTATTTTTATGCCGATATATCTCTTGTAATTTAACGTTTAAATAAATGTAGTATTTGAAAATTACATCTTTGTTTTTACTCTTATGATTTTGAAAACAAAAATTTGTATTTGTAATTAATTATATAATTTAATTAACTAATTGGGTATCTAATTATATAATTTAATTTATTAATAAAATTAACTATTAATATTAAATATATTATTTAATTATTACTTCCTCCGTCCCATAAAAGCGTGCACGTTTACTGTTTTTACGTGTTTTTGCAAGTGAGTTTTTTATTAGTATTTGAAATGATAAAGTAATTTTTAAAGATGCATATAAAAGTTGAGAGGTAGATCTATAATACACCTCAAAAAAATCACTTTATCATTTGAAGTATTAATAAACAACTCGCTTCATTAAAAACTCGATAATAAAGGTGGTGTGCACATTTTTTTAGAACGAGGTAGTATGTTATATTAAAAATGAATAAAATAATAAATAGAGTAAGGTATATAGTTTATAATGGATAAGGTTTTGGAAATGAGTACATAAAATTTTATTTTTTAAGTATAAAGATCTACATTTTAAAGTTCTAGTTGGAGATGCTCTTAATTTAAATCTTTTTAAATCAATTATTATTGCATTACCTGAGTAGACACGATAATAGGAATAAGCAGTTGGAAAACTCTTGGGACATTTGGTTCATGGATTTTGGATTGGTTAAGTGTGATATGATTGAATGGGATTGAGTAAGATTGAATTGATTGGAATGAATTTGTTAAATCAAGATATGTGTTTTGGATTGTAAGATTGGATTGAGAATTAAATAGGATACCTATTGAAATGTCTTAAATAACCTTAAATCAATTGAAACAATCACACTTCATTCTTGTGAATCTATTCAAACTATAGAAGGACAATTTGTAATATTGCATTTGAGATATGTTCTATCCCACCTTTCACATGAGATCGACATATCCATCCACTCGAGGAATTTAATACATTTTCTACCGACTGAATTATATCACGGGTCCTCATCCCACAAAAACCAAATGGTGGATTAATTGGGATTAGAATTCTAACCCGGTCTATCCCATTAGAGATGGCAAAATGGGTCTGCCCGATGGATGGCCCGCAGCCTCGAGAAAACGGGGTGGTCTGGCTCAATTTTTGTGGTCTAAAAGAACTATTTTTTTGGTCTGCCTCGACAGTCTAACGGGTCGACGGGTTCGCCCGACGGTCTGTGGCTTCGCCGCCCTCGGAAATGGCCGATAGTGTCTTTTATTTTATTTTTTTATATTGGCCCAATTGAAGTTAAAGTAACACAAGTGCTTTCAAGAGATAAATATGTTTTGGAAACTTGAAATGATTAATTTGTATAGATAATGTGGACTGCATGGAATTTGAAGAAGAAATGAAAAGGTGAAGACAAAAACTTGTGGTAAAAAAAATGTTGGGCAACCGCTATACTTATAGCTCCTTTATTAATTGACTAATATTACAAATTCTATCTAAATGAATTTTTTAGTTACACTTGTTTTTGAGATCCACCTATTAAAATGTTCACCCCTCTCAAAGTGTTCAAACGTTAATGTCCAAATTATCCTCCGCCTCACCATGTAGACGGTCTCACGTAAAGATTCCTTATAATGTATTATATAAGGTCTTTTGGAGAAATAAAAATAAAAAGTGGTACCATATTTTTATAAAATTATGCAATTAATATTTAAAAAAATATTAAAAAATGGTCATTTTGGCCCCGGGTTCGCCTAGGGCAAGGCCGGGCTTTTAAATGGAGGCGGTTAAAAATTAGGCAGGCCCGAACTCTCGGGTTGGGTGGCCGGTGGGACGATGACCGGGGTCTGCTCGTCATTTTAAGCAATTTAATCCCGACATCCCATGAACCAAACAAGTCTCAGCTCCATTTTGGATGGGGGATTTGAAAATGAATGGATTTGAAAAATAATAAAGGTAAAAAATACATAAATTTCAAATCATGAATTGTCAAGAGATGAGAGAAAGAAGAGGGGAAGAGGGGGAAGAGGGAGAGGAAGGGGTAGAAAGGATGGGATTTCAAATGACTGGGTTTTTGATGAGGATTTAAAATTCCTCCATTTTAAACTAAGACTCTCCAATCTAATTAAATATATGTAAATTCATTGAAGAATGATGATTTGTGAGCGAAATTCATGGATTTTAAATCCATCCATCCATATGAAGCCTTACGTTATTGCATAACGAGTAAACACGATAATAGGACTAAACACGGAGATGCTCTTACCTTTTTTTTTTTTTTTTAAAATAATAAAGTAAAGATAGAAAAAATTATGTAACAAATCTTGCAAAAGTGAAAGATAACTTTTGGTCCATATGACTGAATTGACTAGTAAATGATAAAATTTGGTAAGATTAAAATTAATTGGATCGCATTTTTTGAATCGAGATACATGTTGGTATTGTGGAATTTGCATCTTTTTAGTTATGTATAGAAAAATTAATATTTGTATTCTAATCGAATGATTAGATAGGATGTCCATTAAAATATCAAAAAATACCTTCTATGTGGCATAAGATTGGTCATCTTAAATATAAACATGAGAACAACATTATAATATCAGATTTGTTATAGATTATGTCCCTCCTTTACTTTGAGATAAATTTATCCCCAATATAGGACTAAATACAATTTTTATCTTCGGTCAAACTATATTATGGGGCCCACATTCAGGTGAGTCAAATAATGATTACTTAGGATTAAACCGCTAATCCCGAGCATATATATCGACCAATATTCTCACGAATCAAACGGTTCCTTAAAAGGTCGGGGGGGTAGTGTTATTGTTAGTACGTGCCAACTCAAGACAGTGGCCTGTGTCTAATTGTCATGGAAATATCGGCCTCAACACACTCACAACAAAACACGACGTCGTTACTATTCAATATATAGGTACCAAAATGTAGGGTATACCTCCCTACATAATGCTTTTGCATGCTAACATACATATGAAGGATGAATAATACTCGCCTCACCTAAAGTTTATACAAATCCTTTTGGGACGTTTGGTCAGCCAATTTGGATTGATTAGTGCATTGATAAAAATTGAATGAATTGAGTAAAATTTGATCGATTTGATGGGTTTCTTTAAAATCAAAAATATGCATTTTGATTGTAAGATTTGATTGAGGGATTAGATGCGATACATATTAAAATATCATAAATAGGTTCTTTAACTTGAATCAAAACAATCACACTTCATTCTTGTGAATATATTCAAACAATTAATAGAAGGACATTATTGTATTATTGATTTTGTGATATGATCTATCCCATTTCACATTTAGATCGACATATCCCTCCATGAAGTGATTTAATACATTTTTACCCGACTTCAAGATATCACGTGTGTCATCATCCCAATAAACTAAATGCAGATATTAGTTGGGATTAAAATCTTAATCTTGACATATCCCGATCAATCCAGCGAACCAAATCAGACCTTTTTGTAACTGATTTTGGGTTTTAGAAACCTAATTCAATTTTATTTCGAAATTTTATAAATTGATTTTAAAAAATCACTTCTATCAATTATAATCATTATAATTTAATATTAATCATCATACAATCATTTAATTATTATAATTTCATTTAATACAAATTAATTTGACATAAAAAGTTCTAAGCATTCAACAATAACATAATATTACTGATATCATCCACTCTTACACATCTATTTAACATTGTTTTTAAATCTTTCTACTCAAAACTAAAAAAAAAAAATACATATTACTATCTATCAGGATTTCAAAACCCCAAAATTAAAAAAAAAATAAAATTTTAAAAGTCATTTAAAAACCTAAAAACCCAAAGTAGACATAATCATAAGAGTTAAGACTGCATCACCTTTGCTCAACATACAAATTCTAACATCATAACATAAATATAGTTCAAGTGAATGAAAGATGAAAATAAAAAGACTTTTCAGTTGAGCTGACAATTATGTTAGATAAATTAAATAAAAGAATTAATTTCACACTTTTTTACAAGTTCGGATTTTTAAATGGACATATCTTTTATTAATGTATCGTAGGTCTTTAGGCTCACGCTCACATCATGGGCCCGATTCTCATTGATGAAATTCATCCATATTAAATTATTCACTGGATGATGCCTCCCAACGACGAAAAAAAAATTCAAATCCAATGAAGAGAGAAAAGAGATTAAAAAAATAAAATAATTAATTTTTCACCTCACTATAAATTCGGACTTCTCTTTATAAATTCGAACTTTTAGATGAGATGAAATTCTTTCAAATTATAAAGTGAAAGTTCAATTAATGTCAAATGCATTAAAAATTACTCAAGCACAGTCAAACAACAATGTAGCTTCTCTCTATGTTATTTATTTTTAAACATTGTGTAAAATTAAATACTGTATAAGTAATTCTGAAGGGACCACATCAATTAATTCAGGATCACAACAGTCCTACACTTGTATGGTGAAGTACCGCAAAGCTTGTAGTTCCATCATCCTCTAATTGGATATTCATTATATCTTATTGATCATATAAACAAATTAATGCGATTTACAACCACAAAGGGGAAAAACCACACTGAATTCGAATATTAAAGAAGGAACCCGTCATGATCACTTCAAGATGTTACGCGATTCATTCGCCAGATTGTACTTATTTCAGTGTATTTTAAAAATATGCAACTTATTATATTAAAAAATACAATTTGTCTATATTGAACCGTGCAATTAGTAATTTGAAAAAATATGTAATTGCACGATTCAAGAGAAATAAATAGTGATTTTTTTAAGATAGCAATTCAGTATTCTTAAATGAATTAATGAGCCAAGACAAACGATTTTGATACGCATACTGCATATCTTGATGTTTAAAAGTATCTTGTATTTTATAATATTGTCATGCCTATACAATAATACACTAAATAGATCTTTCTGTAAATTTGCTCACCAGAAAAATTATTTTAATATTTAGGTCCTTTCAAATATATCACCACTAATATTTTTTTTTATGTTATAAAACCTACACGCTTATCATTATTAAATATAGCCCTTATTGTAATATAAAATATACTCTTCAATATCATGAAATACCTTTTACAGAATAATAAGTCATATTCTTTGGGCTTATCATGATTGGAACCTTTGATAATATAAGTCATCCTCTTAATGGGTCTTACTTAATTATCGCATAAATTTGTTCATCCTATATTTTGCCTAATATGTTATATGTGCTATTAGTACCATTAATTAAAGATATGGCGTGGTCAAGTGTGGATAGATGAAGATAGCTTCCACTACCTACACTTTATGCTCAATATGAATTGGGAGAGCCAAAAATTTATTCCCCCTCTTGTGGTGGTCCCCT